>JAOTAY010020398.1:0-12678 GCA_025629805.1 Erythroxylum baracoense
GGAAATTGGGTAGCCAATAAAGGATTCACCTCTCATGATAGAAGGAGATGATACCTACAACCTCTTATTGGGTCATTATTCAGGAGTCTCTGGACAAAGTAGTTATGTGTCATAAAGAGAGTCTTCAATGACACATAAAGTAATGAGATCCTAGGACAAGAACTAAACTCACTTAGACTAGATGTGACGTAATCAGTCTAGTGGGAGTTGACACATACTCTGAACCAAGTAGGGTCTAGTGTGGTGAAAAGACGAATTGCTTGGTAATTGTCTATGGAAAGGTATGTAAGTTGGATAATTAACTATCGAAGAGTTCATGTGTTAATCCACTTATATTCTGGTAAATTGGAATCATAAAACCCTTCATGATTTGCTTGAATTAAGAGTTAATTCAAATGCCTAAAATAACTAGGAATCTAAGGGTCACATACATAAAAGATCGAATGAAAAATAAAATGTGTATGGCTGGTTTTAAGTAGGCCATAATCGTGGCTCATAGGTCATGATTGTGACCGAAGTTGAGGCTAGTTTTTATGTACACCATGATTGTGGCTTAGAGGCCACGATCGTGACTGAAGCCTTGACAGTTGATACATAAGTGAGTTCTTCACTTATATACAGAAAGTTTTTACTAGTTGTTACACACTGAAGAGAGTGAGAAAGGGCTCTAGAAGAGTTCTGGAGATAAAAAGAAGAGGTCTTAAGTTAATCTTCATGTAATTTATGCAATTGTTGCATAAAAATCTAGTTGTATGCAAGATAATCTTTATCAATCTTCTCATTCGAAGATCTACTTGAACTCATCAAGTTTGGTGCTCTAACACCCTTACACATTGTTCTTCTTCATCTTTGCATGTTCTTGGGTGATCAAAGAAGGGTTTGGTGTTTGCAACAACCCAAACAAGAAGAAGAATCAATAAAGGAGGAAAAATTTAAAGGTTCTAGTTTTTAAATTTCATGTTCTTATCGTGAATCTTATGCATGCATGTGTGTTTCAATTTTCGGGGTTGTTATGGTGTCGGAATGTAGATTCTGACACTTCCGTTGCATTGATATGTATGTGATGCATGAATCCATGGCATCCCCAACACCAGCAATTAGATGGATGAGAAAAAAAGTCGAAACAAACCCTAAAATCCCCAAGCATGACACACACAAGCACAGATTATGAAATCAAATCATAAAGAGAAGCGAGAGATGCCTTACAAATCTTAAGGGTGTGTTGTTCGCTGACAAGCTAGGGGTCACTAGAGACAAAGATGCGCTGTCGTCCAAACTCTCTTGTTGTTTAATCACTACGTTGATCAAGTGTTTTTACTTGGACTCTCATTGCGTCTTCGTTAAAGTTGTACTATTCTTTATTTATTTTTAATACAATCTTTTTTTTTTAATTTTTCAAAAAAACACTATATCTTTTGTTACTTGTAATTAGTCTTATAATTATTATTATATCACTTTCTTCTCCCTAAAATATTATAAATGATATCATATATGCATAAAATTATTTCTTTATTATATATATATATATAAGTTAAAATAATAATAATATTTTAATTATTGTTAGTTATGACAAAGTTTGCCTATTCTGGTCTGATTTGGCTCAGCTCGGTTCAAGTTAATTGGATTTTAGGCTGTGTTTAGTTTTATAATTATTTTTAAGTTTCAAATTGAGCTAGGACTGTCTAGTCCAACTCGATCCAAAGTTTAAATTATTTTATTTATAAATTAATTAATATATTTAATTGAGTTTGATTAGGCTCAATTATGATTGTGCTCAAAAGAATTAGGCTTAAATGGATTTGAGTCACATGCTACTTATTATTACCTTTAGTTATTATTTAAGAGTTCAACAAATTTAATTATTTCTTATATAATATTTTATAGCAACGAGATTTTAATTTTGTTGCCTTTTTAGGTATATAACAACAAATTACTGTTACCGTGGCCTATTAATATTATTAAAGGCAACACTTTAAAAACCATTGCATTCTATTAGTTTAAGGTAACACATTTTAAAATATGACAAATCTAATGTTGCCTAAGACACTTTTTGTCGTAGTGATTGCAAAAACAAACTACTTGTTTTATGCTAAAAGCCACAATTATATGGGTCGTTACTTCTAGTAAAAGCATATATCGTTCCATAGAGATTGTGCTTAGGCACCGCTTAATTCAGATTGTGCTTCATTCAAGATTCAAATTTAAATAATGATCTGAAAAATAAACTAAATCTAACAAATTAGCAGTAATCAAATAATGTAACAATGAAAATCTATTAAGAGAATTGATCAAGTTATAAGAGAGGGGATTTCACCTGTGATTAATGCTAATTTAGCCATTTATATGTTTATAGGGTGTCGGTTCTAGACGATCGTAGGGTTGATTACTCTCTCTCTGGCTATAACCATTCCCTAAATTGTAAACCCTTATCCAATTATGGACTTGCAATCTCTCAATTCATAAATTACCCACAATTCTAATTAGTTAGAAAGCTTTCTAATAAACAATCGGGTCTCGCACGGGATCTCTCTCCATGAATTTACTGACTAGATTGATTAAGTGGTCAATTAGATTACCTAACTCTTATTAATTGATCCAATCATTTTTATCTAATTCACCCTCTTAGTTTGTTACCTCAATATGCAAATACATTAATCAACCACAACATAATTCAACTAGATTAACATTAAGTATAAGCAAAATCCTGAAGGAAAAGTTAGAACATCATTAACAACTCAAAATCTATAACTATAAAACCTATCCTAACCTTGCACATTAACTGAAAAAAAGGAAATGGGGGAGGAAATGAAATTTAGGTTGGGTGATTCTGGAAAGCAGTAGCATCGGGAGATCACCTAATACGGGAAGTTTTAACGTCAGAACCCTCCTCTTCTTCTTCTCTCTCTCTTCTTTCTTTCTCTATTTAGAGTTTCCAAATGTAGGCAAAATGTACCTTTATATGGTTACATCCTAATGCTTTTATAGTCTTTTCTAATTAAGGTAACCATAGTGTCTTTCCAGAGTCTGAAGTGTTCAAAATTTCCCCACGACCGTGGTCCTATGCTCGAGCTACTGTCACGTGGGCCTGTGTTGATGCTTCTGCCACAATCGTGGCTTATGTTTTAGTTCAAGCCTCCTCCAAAACTCCTACAAATGCCTTGAAACACTAACAAACTAATCACAACACCTCATATAACTAAAATTGAAGCTCAAAAATATGTTCTCACCCAAAAACACTTAAAACACAAATATTTATGAACTAACATAATTTCTTCACGTAAACACACACTAAACAATCAAATTAATCACTAAAAACACATCAAATTACCTAAAAAAATAATGCAATCTACACCTATCATGATCCCCATACTTAAACTTTTGCTCGTCCTCAAGAAAAAATCAAATACAACTAATAAAATTCTATCATTTCATTTTCTCAAAGATTAAACATGCAACCCCTCAAACTTTGGCCATCTCAAGTGTCATGTTACTACACACATCATGACTAATTTTCATTGGTGTAATAAGCAAACTCAACCCATGAAACCATCACTTAAAGATAAGTATAAATTCACAATGGACGTTCCTTATAAATTTCACTAATTTCTCTCAACTGTTTGATGGTTAGTGTTTCACTCAAACTTGCTATAGGAAACCACACTATTATAGGCTTACTAATACATCAATTCTCCTCCATAATGATTACATATTAAGATAGATCAAAAGGAATTTGTTTCAGGTTGTAATGTGGCTAGATTTAAGGTGGGTCAAATAGGTTTTAGAGGTTTATCACAAACATTTATAAACTACTAAGTATACAAAGGGATGACAAAGATAAACTTATGATATATGTAAATGGATATAACTACTACTCTACACTTATTGGAGCTACTACAAGTTATTCCTTGCAAGTAGAAGCAATGAACAGAAAACAAAAACTATATGCAATGTGCTCTTAAGAGTAGAAGTACTAAAATATGTTCAAAGTATCTCTAAAAAGAAAAAATTATTGGAGCCAAAAGATTCCAAACTAAAGTGTCACTTAACACTATTGATTGGGCAAGCTAATGTGGTTTATGGGTTTTAAAATTGGGTGATTTCAAGAAACAAAAGGTTAAAGGCTCAAAGGGGTTAGCAAGTGTTAACTGCGCACTACTCTGAAGTATGATGAGGAGTGTCAGCTTGATCTCGAAATTATTGGTTTGAATTATTGGCCTTGCAACTCCTTGAGGACTGAAACCTGGCCTTATAAATTCCATCAGTGTCCTCTCAGGTCCTCCTTACTCTCCTTCTTCTGCCATATTCCTTTGGATTTTGTCTTGAAGTCTAGCTCTTCTTAGCTCTCTTTCATGCTTTGTAATATCTGAAAAGTCTTTTTCACTAAGCTTGTTAGATCTTTTCGTGCTCCTTGTGTTCATGTGCCTACAAAAACATAAGGAAAAGTATCAATCACTCTTAAATCAAAGTTTGGACAAGATGGTAAATAAAATAATCCCCAATAATGGCACCAAAACTTGTTGATTGCAAAAACAAACAACCTATTTTATGCTAAAAACTACAAGTATACTGGTCGTTACTTGTAGTAAAAAGCATATCTCATCCCATAGAGATTGTGTTTCACTTAATTCAAGTTCTGCTTTGTTTAAGACTTAAATTCAAATAATGAACTGAAAAATAAACTAAATCTAACAAACTAGTAATAATCAAATAATGTAACAATGGAAATCAATCAAGAGAATTGATCAAGTTATGAGAGAAGGGATTTTACTTATCATTAATGTTAATTTAACCATTTATGTGTTTTTGGGGTGTTAGTTCTAGATTATCATAGGGTTGATTACTCTCTCTCGAGTTATAACCACTCCCTAAATTGTGAACCCTAATCAAATTATAGAATTGTAATCTCTCAATTCACAAATTACGAATAATTCTAATTAGTTCTAAAGCTCTCTAATAAACAATCGAGTCTTACACGGGATCTCTCTCCATAAAATTACCGACTGGATTGATTAAATGGTCAATTAGATCGCCTAACTCTCATTAATCTGATCCAATCATTTTTATATAACCCACTCTCTCGATTTGTTACCGAAACATGCAAATACATTAATCAATCACAACACCAAGCCAAATAAACACAATTCAACTAGATTAACATTAAGTATAAGCAAAATCCCAAAAAAAAGTTAAAACATCATTAACAACTCGAAATCTATAACTATACAACCTATCCCAACCTTACACATTAAATTAATAAAAAGGGAAATTGGGAGGAAATGAAACTTAGGTTACATGATTTTGGAAAGCATCGGTATCGAGAGATTACCTAATTCGGGAAGCTTCGGTGTCAAAACCCTCCTCTTCTTCCTCTTCTTCTTTTCTCTTTCTCTTTTTTCTCTCTCTATTTAGAGTTTCCAAATGTAGGTTGACTGTAGAGTTTTTCTAGGGTTACCTTATAATGCTTTTATAGTCTTTTCCAATTAAGGTAACCTTAGTGTCTTTATATGGTTTGAAATGTCCCTCGAAAACTTGAATCTGGAAGCTACCTTTCATCTGTTTGTACGTAGGCCATGATTGTGGCCCTTAGTACACGATTGTGGCCATTTGTCTACTTTCTGTCATGATTGTGGCTGACTTCCCATGATTGTGGTCCTATGCTCAAACTTTTGTCACGATCATGGGCCTATGTTGATGCTTTTGTAAAGGCCATAATCATGGGCTTGTGTTTTAGTCCGACCTCCTTTGAAACTCCTCCGAATGCCCTGAAACACTAGTAAACTCATCACGACACCTCATCTATATAAAATTGAATCTCAAAAACATGAAAACACTTAAAACAAAAAAAATTATGATCTAACACAATTTCTTCGCCTAAACACACACTAAATAATCAACTTAATCACTAAACACACATCAAATTACCTATCAAAATATAATGTAATCCACACTTATCAATTATCCGATAGTTAGGGTTAATTAATAAGCTCTTCTTAATTAACTATGACCTAAGAAAAAATTAGGATTAATAGAGCTTGTAGTTAACCTACAACCAATAGTTCAAATAGAGATGTGAAGAAAACAATTTAATGAAACATATTTATTAGGTGTAGGCTAAGATTGAACCAAAGAACCTGGTCCCTAATGAATTCACCACTTTCATTATTTTTTCATGTTTTCTTTAATTTGCTTGTTTTAGTTGGTTTTGTTTTATTTTCTTATTTCAAACCAAGTAAACCCCCTCCCCAAAACCTAAAAACCAATTATTTTCATAAAAAAGCCTAACTGAACACTCTCTGTGGGATTGACTTAGACTTACCACTACTATTGTAGTAGGTCTAGTTTACTTTGTGTAGTGAACGACTCGCTATCAATTGTTTCATTATTCTTCTCACACTAGTGATTTGAAATTTAATCCAGAACCTGAAAGAACATTGCGTAAAGCGAGAAGAAAAGTTGTACAAAGTTTCGAGGATACATTATCATCTAATAGAAAACTTGACTCTTCACGATGAATTCAAATAGCTTTAGATTTCTTTTTTAATTCTTCTAGTGATTCCATTTCTGATACTGCTTCTAACATAACTGAGAAAAATAGTAGTCGTACTCTTAAATAGTTGGCTACCCTTGATTTTAATCATCAACCATTGTGCATTGATTTTCCTACTATTGATGTTGCTTTTGAGGTTAGATCTGGCCTAATTCATCTTTTGCCTACTTTTTGTGGTATGCTAGGTAAAGATCCTTACGAGCATCTTAAGGAATTCCATGTAGTTTGTTCTAGAATGAAGCTAGTCAGGGTATAAGAAGAGCATATTAAGTTAAGGACATTTCCATTCTCGTTGGGCAACACTGACAAGGATTAGCTTTATTGCTTTCCCTCTGGATCAATTACCACTTAGAATAGGATGCAAAGATTTTTTCTAAAAAAGTACTTTCTTACATCTCAAGCTATGAACATTCAGAAGGAAATTTGTGCAATTCGATAACATCATGGGAAAGCATTATATAAATACTGGGAGCATTTCAAGAGGTTATGTGCTAGCTATCCATATCATCAAATCAATGCTCAACCCTCTCCAGTATTTCTATGAGGGGCTTCTGCTACAAGAAATAAATATGGTAGGTATAGCAAGTGGAGATGCTCTAGCAGACAAGACACCTATTAAAGCCAAAAATCTCATTTCCAACATAGCTGCCAACTCCCAACAATTCAATACCCCCTCCCCCCCAATTGAAGGATAATGAAGCTAGTACTGCTATATTTGAGTAAAAAATAGCTGGGTTGAAATCTTTGGTTAGGAAAATGGCTGCAAGTGGTGCTCAACAAACTAAGGTATGTGGAATTTTCCTAATGGCAGGACATCCCACTAGTATGTGTTCAACTTTGTATTATACATTTATAAAACAAGTGAATGCTTTTGGAAGCTTTCCGGGTCAACCATAAAGGAATCCTAGCTACCCATATGCATAGAACTCATGATGGAAGAATCCTCTAGTCAACACCTATGGGCAGCTAGAAAACAACAAGGCTCATATCAATAACCATATCATAGACAAGCTCAACCATTAAGTTCAAGATCTTTATTAGAAGAAATGATGAAAACATTAACTCAGAATACCACTCAAATCCAAAATAATGCCATACAATTCCAGCAACAAATAAGAGCTAGCATTTAGAATTTGGAGAATCAACTAAGTCAAATAGGTACTAACTACGGTGAGCCGATTGGAGAATCAGAACTTGGGTAAGCTTCCTTCTCAAACAATTGTAAACCTGAAAGAAAAAGCAAGTGCATCAACTTAAGAAGTGGTAAAGAAATAGAACCACCACATAGGACTCCTGTTATTGACGATGATGAAGAATTTGAAAAAGAACTTGAAGTGCCTCCAAAAGAAGCAGAAATGGGAACTCAAGTAAAGTCTAAATCTCCTTTGGTTAAAAAATTTACTAAAACTTTATCTCCTTTTCCTAGCAAGATTGCTAAATCAAAGAAAGAGGAGCAAGATAGGGAAATTTTGCAGATGTTCAAAAAGGTTGAGGTGAACATACCTCTGATTGATGCCATTAAGCAAGTTCCTTAACGCACCAAATTTCTCAAGGATGTATACACGTATAAGAGGAAATTAAGGTGAAACGACAAAGTAAGAGTGGGGGAGAATGTGTTCACAGTCATTCAGAGAAAGCTTCCCCTAAAGTGTAAGGATTCAGGTAAGTTTACAATTCCTTGTAAAACTAGTGATACTAGATTTGCAAGGGCAATGTTAGATCTAGGAGCTTTAATAAATGTCATGCCATATTCCCTTTATACTTCGTTGAATTTGGGATTGTTAAAAGGAATACATGTCATAATTCAATTGGACGATAGATCTAATGCTTATCCAGAAGGGATTGTAGAGGATGTTTTAGTGCAGGTTAACGAATTGGTTTTCCTAACTGACTTTTATATATTGAACATGGAGGGAGAACCTTCATCTAATTCTGCACCTATTCTTCTGGGTTGACCATTTTTTAAGACATCAAAGATGAATATCAACGTGGAAGTAGGAACATTGACTGTGGAGTTTGAAGGTGAAATTATTCACTTTAATATTTTTGAAGTTATGAGGTACCCTAGTGATGTTCATTATGTTTTGTCAATTGATGTAATTGACTCTTTGTCTCAAGAAATTTTTGATGTGGATGGTAAAGATGAGTTAAAAGTCATTCTTTGCATAAGTTTAACGGAAAACATTTTTTAAAAATTCTAACTTGTTCGTTACAAATAAAATGGAAGAAATTGCACTAGCACTGTAATCACTGCAATCAATGCCAAGAAGGTATGTATTTCAAAATATTAAATTGCCAATATCTAATAAAAAATCTTTACCTTCAGTGGTGCAAGCACCCATAATTGAATTGAAGCAATTATTGAAGCACCTAAAATATGTGTTTTTATGAGAAGAAGAAACACTTCTGATAATCATAGCCAGGAACTTAACTAAGCTTCAAGAAGAAAAACTCATTCGAGTGCTTAAGGACCATATCATAGTTAAAGGGTGGACCATAGCCAACATTTAGGGTATTAGCCCTTCGACATGTATGCACCAAATTCTTTTGAAAGAAGGATCTAAACCATCAAAGGAATCACAAAAAAGATTGAATCCTCCGATGATGAAATTGGTAAAGATAGAGATCTTAAAGTTTCTTGATGTTGGTATAATCTATCCAATTTAAAATAGTAAATTGGTGAGTCTAGTCTAAATAGTATAGAAGAAAACTAGGATTACTATTTTGAAGAATGAGAATAATGAGTTTGTGTCCACAAGAATTCAAAATGGAAGACGGGTGTCCATCAATTACAGGAAGTTAAATGTTGCCACATGTAAGGATCACTTTTCACTCTCATTAATCGATCAAATACCTTAACGACTTGCTGGACGATCTCACTATTATTTTCTATATGGGTATTTGGGATATAGTCAAATCGTGATAGCTCAGGAGGATCAAGAGGAAACAACCTTCATATGCTCACTTGGTACATTTGCCTACAGAAGGATGTCGTTTGGACTCTACGATGCCCCAGTCTCCTTTCAAAGATGCATGGTGAGTATTTTCTCTGAGTATGTTAAAAACAGTATTGATATCTTTATGGATGATTTTACTATCTATAGGAATTCATTTGATGCATTCTTGGATAATCGGAATTATGTACTTGAACATTGAATCGAAACTAATCTTGTTCTTAATTCTAAAAAATGTCATTTTATGGTTAAGCAAGGAATAGTTTTGGGACATATAGTCTCTTCTAGAGGAATTGACGTCGATAAACCTAAGGTAGAAATTGTGAAAAACTTACCCTACCCCAAAAATTTATGGGAGGTTAGTTCTTTCTTGGCCATACAGGTTTTTATCATAGGTTTATCAAGGACTTCAGTAAGATCTCAACGAAACTTTGTCATTTGTTATAAAAGGATATATCCTTTGAGTTTAATGAGGGATGCAAGGAAGCATTTGACAAGTTGAAAGAACTTTTCACTTCAACACTGATCATTCAGCCACATAATTGGAGTCAACCATTTAAGATTATGTATAATGTGAGCAATTTTACTGTGGGTGTCATCCTTGGTCAAAAATATGGCAAGATGACTCATGTTATTTACTACACTTCCCGAGCACTCAGTCCAACATAATGCAACTATTCCACTACTGAAAAGGAGTTGTTAGCTATTGTGATTACATTGGATAAATTTATAACTTACTTGCTTGGTTCTAAAGTGATTGTATATTTTGATCATGTAACATTAAGGTACCTTTTCTTAAAGAAAGAAGCGAAACCAAGGCTTATTAGATGGATTCTCCTACTTCAAGAGTTCAATTTGGAGATCAAAGACAAGAAAGGTATAGAGAATTCAGTAGTGGATCACTTAAGTTGAGTTGTGAGGGAAGGGAATTCAGTACCATTATAAGAATTATTTCTGGACAAGCAATTACTAACACTTTAAGGTAAGGTTCCATGGTATGCTGATATTGTAAACTATCCAGTGAATCATGAGACACATAATGATTTGAGTAAGGCTAAAAGGAACAGGATAAAGAGTTAGTTATTATATTTGGGATGATCCTCAATTGAGGAAGTGTTGTTCTGACTAAGTGATTGAGAGATGTGTGCCTAAATATGAATATGAATCAATTTTAAAAATTTGTCATTCGTATGCTTATAATGGTCATTTTGGGCCTAATACAATTGCTAGGAAACTTCTTGAATGTGGTTTTTATTGGCCAAGTATTTTTTGAGACTCCTATATATTCTGTAAAGCATGTGAACAATGCTAGAAATAGGGTAATTTATCCCATAGAGATCAAATGCCTTTGTCTCCAATACTTGCATTTGAAATTTTTGATGTAGGGGCATCGATTTTATGGGACCATTTCCTTCTTCTTTTGGTTTTGTTTACATTTTGTTGGCTATGGATTATGTTCCTAAATGGGTGGAAGTTAAACTACTAGGACTGACGATTCTAAGGTTATTGCAAAATTTGTCAAGTTTGATATTTTTGCTAGGTTTAGAATACTGCGATCATTAATTAGTGACAGGGGTACTCATTTTTACAATCAATTGGTGAAAAATATTTTAAAGAAGTACCGTATCACTTATAAGGTGTTTATGGTCTATCATCCACAGACCAACGAGCAAGCAGAGGTGTTAAATAGAGAAATCAAGTCCATCCTTGAGAAAATGGTGAGCCCAAATCGTAAAGATTGGAGTCAGTGACTTGATGATGCTCTTTCGGCATATAGGACTACATACTAGATATCGATTGGTATGTCTCTATATCGATTAATCTACAGAAAGCAGTGTCATCTTCTAGTGGAAATTAAGCACAAAGCCTTTTGGGCAATTAAGTAATGCAATATAAAGATGGATGCAATGGGTGAACAAAGGAAGCTACAACTGCAAGAATTAGAAGAGCTTAGGCTTGAATCTTATCAGAATGCAGAAATTTACAAGGAAAATACGAAACGAATTTATGATAAAACACTATAAGAAAATCACTTAATAGCGTCGGAATATTTCCTACAGAAACCATTTCGTTGCTATTTCCCAATGGAATATTATATTCCATCGACAAATATGGTGTATTTAGCGATGAAAAATCCATCCGTCGACAATACTGGAGGGAAAAATTTTGCGCAAAATCTCCGACGGCATATAGCAATACCAAAACTTTCAGTGTCGAGAAAAAATGTGAGAACAGTTCCTACAATTTAATTGTTTCAGACGTTTACCAACGAATAATTTACTGTCGGTATATATACTGACAGAACAGCATGTTCCGTCGGTAATAAATGCAGGAATTACTCCCGCGATTAGTTTGCTTCGCCGCTTTACCGATGGTTAACGTACCGTCGGTAAAAAGCTTTCATTTACCGATGGAAGCTTATTTCGTCACAATATCTAGTAGCTTAGGTACCAACAGATTGAGTCATCCGTCAGTAAATTATTAACAAACGTTGTCGTTTCGATGAAGATGAGACGATAAGCATTAATCACTGATGGAATAAAGTTTTCGTCGGTAACTGTCGGCATCTTAGGTCGACGATTCATTGAGATAACCCTAGAGTACTGAAGGAATGCTATGTATTTGTCGGTAACTATCAGCAGGAAAACCTAGATTACCGACGAAATTTGTGTTCCGTCGGTATTTAAGTTTCCATTGTATTAAATTGGTGCTCTTTTACCGATGAAATGTTGTGTGTCCATCGGTAACTGTCGGCATAGAAACCTAGATTACTGACGGAATTATTGTTCCATTGGTATTTGAGTTTCCACCATATTAAATTGCCGCTCTTTTACCGACGCAATGAGTGTATCCGTCGGTAACTGTCAGCGGTTGCATCGTTGGAAAACCTAGATTGCCGACGGAATGTTATGTTTCGTCGGTAATCCAGCGACTATAAGTTGGGCGCCGACCCCCCTCCCCCTCGCGCGTTCATTTCTCTTCTCTCCTCACAAACCATTCGGTCTTCTGTTTTTCGACTCCTTCTTGTGCATTTTTCGGACGTTTTTTTATTGTTGTCTTACTCATCGTGCATTGTTTGAGGTAAACTCTCTTATGAGTATATTATTTCTACAAAAAAAGCATGTTTTTAGTGTTAAACGTGAATGTTTGGTTAGATTGAGATTATACATATTGCGT
>JAOTAY010020399.1:0-12678 GCA_025629805.1 Erythroxylum baracoense
CTTGAAGTTACATGTCCTTGATTATGATTTCATATGCAGAATGAGTCAGTATCAAGAAGACACAAGAGATGAGGTTCCGAGGAGAGAAACTGTAAGCTGATGGCTGGGGATCTTATTTTAAATCCTTAAAGTTCCAGAACAACTGCGGAGAATTTTTAACATCTATATAAGACAAGCTTGTCAGATACATGTACAGTTTCATGTGCCCGATCACCTTGGGAAGGAAATGAGTTTACTAAGAAGCGGAATGATAAGCAGGAATCCTGGAAGGGAGAAGAGGTCAGTTTTGAGGTAGACAATAATGTCTAAGCAATTGTATCACATCACTACGTTGTGCCCATTAGGAATTATCTAATGGGTATTTCTGGAAATTTATCTTCATTTTTTTTCTTATGCGGAATTTTTTATTATCAAAATTAATTTAGTAACAATAATATTTTTTTGTTCGAGTATTTTTATTTATATTGAGCTATTAATTATTGCTCAATTTATTTCTATTAATTCGTTAGGCTTATTTGTTAAATTACTTGTAGAATATTTGTTATTATGATTTGGTAGTAAGTCGTTAGTTTTAAATCTATTTATTTTTCTTGTGTAGTCTTTTGACATCAATCTGTGAGGCAAATTATCATATGAAATGACAATAGATTTATCTTTATCAAAATGATATAGACGAAAGTTCTAGAAAGAATTGGATAAAGAATTAGATAAGGAATATTTGCTGTCAGTTTTGCCTCTTATTGGTTAACAGTGGCAATATGTACATTCGTTACTAAAGCTAACATTAGCAGTGTAAAAGTAGGGAAAAACAAAAAGATAACAGTAACCTTCTAGCTAATGACATTTGCTTATAAGGTTGAAGTTTAACAAATATCATGTCACCTATGCTAAATTCCCTCTCAATATGTTTCTTATTGGTCTGTTGACACATTCTTCCTAGAGCCCTTTGTAGATGAAACCTGATTATCTTTGTAGCTGCCTCTCTATCTTGTAAAAGGTTGTCAACTAACATTAATTTAGAGGCTTTGGCTAGATAATCGACATTTATTAGAGGAAGCTAGCCATATAACACTTTGAAGGGAGTAGCACCGATCAAGGATTTGAGCGTTGTGTTGTACCACCGCTCTGTTAAAAGAAGCCAACAAAACCAATTGCTAGGAAAATCATATGATTATCATGCACTTAAGTTTTCAAGAAATGGTAAAGGATTTCTGCTTGGCCATCGTTTTAGGGGAAAGATAAAAGGAGAAGTGAAGTCCTACTCCTTGTAGTTTGTAGACCTCTTTCTAGAAGCTTAAGAACATTGGGTTACAATCACTCATGATTGTTTTTGGCATGCCATATAATTTGAATATATTAGAGACAAAGGTATTGGCCACTTCCTCCACTAAATGTTGGTGTTTCAAAGCTAAGAAAAGCACGGATTTGCTAATCTTGCGAATTACTACTAGAATCACTAATAGCCATTTGATATGGGAAGCCCCTTAATGAAGTCCATATGTGTGTTTGTTTAGCACCCTTTTGGAAAGAGTAGGGACAAAACTAGTTCCGTAAATAGTGGTTAACCAATCGCAAGTAAGCAATGCAAAACCAGCTTCGTAACTATCGGTCTATAATAGTTAACCTATTATGGGTAAGCAATTTAGGACTCGCTCAATATCGTGGCCCCTAAATAAGCCTTCTGTCATGATCGTGGCTGTAAGAAAAGTAGGAGAATGATACGAAAGTGTTTGTATAATTTGAAAGAATAAAACTTTCATTCATTATGTAATGTATGTACAGTACTATATTTATACTGCTCTATCTATCTTGCTATTGGTTGAGTCCCCTAGAATCAGGAAAAAATATTCTACTGATATGTGAATTTGCTAGCTGTACATTGTTGGATGGGTGAATATGTTGGATGGGTGAAGATGTAAGAGAAGGACAGAGAGAAGGACAAAACATAAAATGACAAAACAACAAGATAATAAAACTTGTCTTGTGGGCCTCCAGAAGCATCGTGGTCTAACCCATTATTCATACTTGAACCATTGCTTTTGGGTCTTTTATCACCCTCCCTTCAAGTTGGAGACTCGATCAACGACTCCAAACTTGTCAAGCAGACCCGAGAACACGCGTGCGGGTAAGGGCTTCGTAAATAAATCTGCAATCTGTTCTTTAGTGTTCATGTGCCGTAAGTCAAGGAACCCTAAACTCACGCAATCACGAACCAGATGAAGATCTATCTCAAGATGCTTCATCCTCTTGTGAAAAACAGGGTTTTTCACAATGTAAATGGCGGCCTGATTGTCGCAATACAGAGGTATGGGTTCTTGAACGTTAACCCTAAAAGCTTGAAGTAATTGCTTTATCCACTTTAGTTCGCAAGTTGTTGAGGCTAAACTTCTGTACTCCGATTCAGCTGATGATCGACTCACAGTAGTTTGGTTCTTAATTTCTAGGAGATCGGAGATCCACCAAGGAATATGCAGAAACTGGTCAAGGAGCATCTAGAGAAGACGCAGCTTCCCCAATCCGAGTCTGAAAAGGCTACAAGGTGAGGGCTTTCATCTGTCACATAAAAATCCCCAGATTTTGCGCCCTTTAAGGTATTTCAGTACCTGTGTAGCTGCCTCCCAGTGTGGTACTCTAGGTTTGCTCATAAATTGGCCCAATTGTTGTGTTACATATGTAATGTCTGGCCTAGTAAACCCCAGATATTGTAATCTGCCCACTAGTCTTCGATATAGTTCTGGCTTTTTTTGTAGCTCACCTTCTTCAACGGTTAATTTTGTTCCAGGAACGATGGGTGTTATGCAAGGAGTACAATCCAACAAACCGGTTTCTTGCAGAATATCCTGGATATATTTGCTCTGAGTAAGTAGCATCTCATGCTCTGCTCTTGTTATTTCTATTCCCAAGAAGAATTTCGCATACCCTAGATCTTTGATTGTGAATTCTGTATTCAATGCATTCTTTACTGATTCCAATTGCGCTTCATTTGCACCTGTTATTAAAATGTCATCGACATAGATAATAACTGCCATAAAGTCTTCTTTTGTCCCCTTAGTGTATAGGCAATGATCTGCTTCAAATTTAATGAAACCAATTGAGTGTAGTTTTGACGATAGCTATTTTAAACCATAGATGGACTTGATCAGCCTACATACCTGTCCTTCCTTAGCTTTAGTGTAACCTTGAGGGAGCAGCATATATAGTTCCTCTTCTAGGTAACCATGCAGAAAAGCATCATTGATGTCGCATTGGTCTATTGGCCATTGCTTGGAGATAGCAATGGCCAAGAACATCCTTATGGTCACAACTTTTGCCACTGGAGAAAAGACTTTTGAATAGTCAGCTCCTTCCCGTTGGCTGAAACCCTTTGCCACAAGTCTAGATTTCAACTTGTCTAGTGTGCCATCAGAATTGTACTTAACTTTATACACCCACTTCGAGGCTATGGCCTTCTTTCCTTCAGGTAGATCAGTTAGTATCCAAGTCTTATTTTTTTCTAATGCAGACAATTGCTCATTCATGGACTCCACCCATTTTCCATCCTTATTTGCAGACTCACAGGATAAAGGCTCAAAAGTTTCAGAAACATTACCTATCAAAATTGTTGTAATCATTGCTGTGGTTGATCTTCAGCATTCCTAATCTGTCTTCATTTGTTCCTGCAGGACAACAAACTTATAATGCTACATTGTCATCAAGGGGGTGAATGTACCGATTTGCTGAAGTTTGGAGGACATAATCTTGCAGGTAGTTAGGTGTCATGTGAACTTTGTTGCTTTTTCTTTGTGTGGGAGCTGTACGTAATATGGTTTGGTCAGGTGGGTTGTTTGGTAATGGATATTCGGGTATGTAGGAGCTTTGCTCTGGATTGTTGTCACACAACTCAGTGGGATGTGTTGGTGTCATGGTAGGTGTTTGTGTAGGATATTTTGTATCTGTATTGGTTAGAGAGCTTGTGAACAAAGGTTTTGGACTTTGTGTAGTGTTTGTAACCTTTTCTTCAAAGGGAAAGACACTCTCATAGAATACAACATCTCTTGACACGAATACTGCTTTGGTAGCTAGATCCATAACTCTATAAGCTTTGAAATCTAGCATATACCCAAGAAAAACACACCTTTTTGACCTATGATCTATTTTTGTTTTACTTGGAGTCTTGTCTAAGGCAAAACAAAGGCAAACAAAGGTCTTTAGGTGTTCATAGTTAGGCTTTCTGTTGTGCAATTTCTCAAAAGGACTTATCCAACCTAGGGTCTTAGTTGGGATTCGGTTGATCAAGTAGGTAGCTGTTAATAGGGCCTCTCCCCAGTATCCCTTAGGTAATTTAGCCTTAAAAAGTAGGACTCTAGTGATTTGGAGTAAGTGTTTGTGCTTAATTTCCACCACACCATTTTGTTGTGGTGTATAGGGGCTACTCTTTTGGTGATGCATTCCCATTTCTGTAAAGATTTTGGCACACTCCTGATTTATGAACTCCTTCCCATTATCAGTTTGTATCTTTAACACTGTAGTGTCAAATTGTCTCTCAATGTTTCTAAGAAATTGCACAATGGTTTGAGTGGTTTGGTACTTGTGTCTTAGTATGAAGGTCCAGGTAGCTCTAGTGAAATCATCTACAATTGTATGAAAATAATGTGAACCCCCCATAGTAGAAACACTGTAAGGTTCCCACAAGTCCATATGAATGATTTCAAAAGGTCTAACTGAATGTTTCTCATGTTTAGGAAAAGGTTTCCTGTGCTGTTTGGCCAGAGGACACACTTTACAATCATGTTTAGTAGGGATAGAAACATTGATTTCATTAATATGCTGCAATTTTTCTTTGAATACATGCCCTAGTCTAGAATGCCATAAATCAAAAGATACTGAAACATTAAAAGCAACACTTTCAGCCTTGTAGAACTCTAGAGAAGGACCTTTTAGACTGTTTGGAGTTAGGAGAGACTCCATGCTCAGCTCATACAATCCATTCACTGCCTTGACAATAGCTATAACATTATCAGTCCGAAGGTCCTGCAAAAATAACTTGTTAGAGATGAAAATTGCAGCAACTTTATTATGAGTAGTAAGCTTATTCACAGACAATAGGTTTTTGAAAAAATTAGGAATATGTAGAACTTCATTTAGGGAGATTGTATCCCCTAAATGTGACTGCCCAATATGAGCAACCTCTTGCTTAGTCCCATCCGGCAGAGTTACTAGGTCATATGCATTATTAATTGTATAGCTAACGTATTGAGTGAGGTCTGCTATCATATGTGTAGAGGCACCAGAATCAATTAGCCAAGAATCAGTGTAGTTGTATGTTGTGTCCACAGAATGTGAAATACCCTGAAATTTTTACCTCTGCCGTAGCTTTCCCTTTTATAGCTTTGCCTATTTCTTGTTGAATGAAACTAGCAATACTATGGGACATTTGTGTATTCCATGGCTTCTCTTCATTTTGCTCTTGTGTTGTTTCTGTAGGACTATCGGCTATTTGAACCAAGTTGGCTTTTCCTTTCTCCCTTTGAGCAGCCAGTTCCTTGTACCAGTTTGGGATTCCGTGAATCTTGAAGCACGTTTCCAAGTTATGCCCACTTTTCTTGCATTTTTCATAATACTTATCTTCCTTCTTGAGGTAGGGCCCTTTGCTATAATTGCTACTGTTTCTGTCGCCTTTCCTCATGCTATTTAACTGCTTAGCTAGCATTGCCATTTTAGGATTGTTGTTTGTAGTAGCATTGACCACTCTTTGTCTTACAACAGTTTGTAACATAGAGAAAGCTTTGTTCACAGTAGGCAGGGGCTCCATTAGCATGATCTGATTAACTACATGTTCAAACTCATCATTAAGACCCATTAGAAATTGAACAAGCCTGTGAGCATTTTCTTTGGCAGTGATGGCCCTTGAGGCGTCACAAGTACACATAGGGACAGGACTTAAACTAGATAAATCATCCCACAATTTCTTTAACTTAGTGTAATAGGAAGACACTATTAAAGTGCCTTGTTTGAGAGATCTTATTTCCCTCTCTATTTGGTATAACAATGGCCCATTAGCCTCACCAACCTCTCCTGTAATTCTACCTGAAGATCTCTAGCAGTAGTGAAAGATAGAAAGGCATCACCTAGTTCTTTAATCATAGCATTGAGAATCCATGATTTTACCATGCTATCTGCTCTCTTCCACTTCGCTAATAATGCTGCATCTTCTGTGGGCATAGTGCAGGTCCCGTCGATGAAGGACAACTTGTCCTTGGCACATAAGGCTATAGTCATGGACTTGCTCCAGGTAATGTAGTTGTTGCCACTGAATATGGCTCATAATCATTTGTTGTAGGCAAGTTCGTGGCACTAGAGCCACTGTTGTCAACAGTATTAGACATTTGTAGGTTAAAAGGTAGGAATCAGAGGGGAGGCTCTGATACCATGTAAGAAAAGTAGGAGCATGATACGAAAGTTTTTGTATAATTTGAAGGAATAAAACTTTCATTCATTATGTAATGTATGTACAGTGCTATATTTATACTACTCTATCTGTCTTGCAATTGGTTGAGTTCCTTAGAATCAGGGAAAAAAATATTCTACTGATATGTGAATTTGCTGGCTGTACATTGTCGGAAGGGTGAATATGTTGGATGGGTGAAGATGTAACAGAAGGACAGAGAGAAGGACAAAACATAAAATGACAAAACAACAAGATAATAAAACTTATCTTGTGGGCCTCCAGAAGCATCGTGGTCTAACCCATTATTCATACTCGAACCATTGCTTTTGGGTCTTTTATCAGTGGCTACTTCTTGATGCTTCTATCACGAACGTGGCATATTGGCTATGATCACAGCCCTCTGTTTTGGTTCAGGCCTCCTTTGATCCTTAGAGATTCAAGTTCAAAAGAATATATCCATAATAGCTTTAAAATACCCCAAAATTTGAATTTAATTATGAAAAATAGCTTAGAAGTATCAATTAAGCCCTTAAATTACTTAGGTAATCTCAAAAAGTAACATAATTCCAAACAACTTTTTGGGTGCCATTCAAGTTGAATAAAGCCTATAACTTCTTAGTAGTTTTCATAACACATAAGTGCTCCCATATGGACCCTTTATACACCATAGATACTATGTGTGTTTCTAAATCATTGTTACACCCAACCAACACTTGTTCCTTCTATCTACCCATTGATAAGAGTTCGATTTCATGCTTCCTTCAGATAATTTTCTAATTAAGTCTTTTGTGGTTAATTGTATGCTTATTCAGCTCGCAATAATCAATGCACAAACATCATGAGCTATTCTTCTTTATGACTAGAAAAAAACAAGGAGGAAAAGAGGTTATTGCCATGTTAAAAGATTCCTTAGTTTATTAGTTCCTTTATAAGGTATTCTAATATGCTCTTCTGCAAGCTACCATACTTATAAGACCATATGTTAATCAGCTCCATTCCCTCCTTAAGGGTAATTTTATGATCATGAGACCGGGAAGGTAATCCTTTGGGTTCAGAGAATAAAATGTTGAACTCAGCTAAGCGCATGATTTGTTGTTATTTTCCTTCGACGTTTTGATTTACAATGGTGAGCTCTTGAAATTTGATCTAGAGAATTGTGAGACCTTATCATGCAAAGTTAGCTATTAAGTATAGGTAGGATAATATTTTCGCAAACTTCTGAGAAGTGATAGATTTGGGTTGGTTGATAATATCACCTTTAAGCTGGACATAATTCCCCTTCCAGGTGAATTCCATGGTATGTTTACCAAAGTTGCATAAAGCGTCATTGAGAGTTTAAACCCACTTGACTCCCATAACTGAATCGCATCATCCTAATGGTATTGTTAAGGTTTCAAAGGAAAAGTCCTCTCATTATATCTACCACTCTAGGTTTCTATAAAGCCCCCAAAATCTTAGTTGAAGGCTTCCTCCTACCGTAACTCGAAGGTTTCTCATAGGGGAACACTCATAAAACCCCTTCTTTATCGGTGAAGCATCCATAAGATTATGTGTGCTACCATTGTTTATGACTATATGTATAGGTCCTCCCTTGTGCACTCCTAGTACTCACATTTGTTAGAAATTCCCTATAGAAGTTCCCAATATGGCTTGTATAAGGTCTCTTCCTTTGTTTCCCTTTCCATTGTTAGCTCTGAGTCTTCATCTTCCACAAGGAATAAGTTCCATTATTTTTTTCTTGTATTTATGGCTCAGGGTGTATTTTTCATCATACCAAAAACTTATCCCTTTGGCCCTCTTCTCTTTGAACTTTTTTCTGTTGAGTTACCTAGTAGGCTTTGAGGGAGGTTTATAGGACATGGTTTTAGGTGATGTTCTTGTAAGTGTAGGTAGGAGTCCATCTAGGTGATTCATATTTGGAAGAGAGTAAGCAGTAGTTAATAGAACAAGGTTAGTGTGGGGTGATAACGTTTTGTTGACCCTTTTGTAATTAGTAAAGGAAACTGAAGCTATAGATTCTTGATTCTTAGCTTAAGTATTAGCTTTAGGGTTTTGTAGTTTTAAGGGTAGCTCAATCTCTGGCTTTACCCCTTGAGGAATAATCTAAAAAGTTATGCTTCAGGTACTTTGAGATAAAGTAAATACCAACCAAATATGGAGAAGTGGTCTTGCATGCTCCCAATTTGTCGTAACCAAATAAGGGATTCAATCTGTCATAGAATACTCAATCTCATGTAAGGTTTATGGCGAAAATGGACCACTACTAATTTATATAAATATGGTGCAATCAGGACACTGCAATCTTGAAAAGATTTGTAAAAAGGTATTATATTTATGTTTTTTTAGTTAGTCTTAATGCTAAGTTTAATGTTTTTAGAATGTAGATTTTATAAAAAGTAAACATGTCATCTTTGAATGAGATAATGTTAATCATTAAAACTGAAGAAGGATGAAGAAGTCTTATGATTAAGAATTAAACGGCTGATAGTTTTGCTCTCAAGACATATGAACGAATTTATTGTTCTACAACTTGCTAAAACTATCAGTCAAAGGTATGAGTACTGCTCTGTATGGGCCAGAAAATGGTACTCAAACCATTAGTGCCATATTGGCTTAACTCTGTGAACATGAAAATTTAGAAACTTGTGAACTAAATTGAAAAAAATAAACCTAACTACTACTAACCTTAGGTACCGTGCCCCATCCAAATTATCACATTTTCTCCATCAACACCAAGCAGCCCCCTACTCCCTTGGTCTCTCCTTCGTTATTCATCCAACTGCTCTTTACACTAGTGAGTTCTTCACTCAGTCTCTCGTTCATCTCCACCTCCTAAGGCTTGCATCATCACACGCACCTCTATTAACTTCACCATCGGTAATTAGCAGCTCTACCGTGACGTCCCCGACAGCCAGCTCCTCTACACATCACCTGCCAGCTCCTTCATAACACATCCCTCTTCATCTCTAGTCTCCCTGTAGTTCGCACAACTCACCCTGCACATTCGCAACTTGCCCAAGTCTTGACACTAACACAAACCCTAGCTTGATTGCTCTTAGTCTGATTTTTTGTCTTTTAAGTTTGTTTCTATAACTTGTGCATATGAGTTTAGTTGTGTGTTTCATGTATTGTGTGATTTCTTAAGGTTTATTAAATATAGGGTTAATTGTCAAAAAAAAACTTAAACTTTCATCAATTTTTTAGTTATAAGTCGAACTTTAAAAACATAGCAATAAAATATTCAATTTTTCAATTGTTTT
Source organism: Erythroxylum baracoense (assembly GCA_025629805.1). Taxonomy (NCBI): domain Eukaryota; kingdom Viridiplantae; phylum Streptophyta; class Magnoliopsida; order Malpighiales; family Erythroxylaceae; genus Erythroxylum; species Erythroxylum baracoense. The sequence continues at coordinate 9,688 of JAOTAY010020399.1, forward strand.
TAATTCTAACCCAAATTTCAAAAAGTGACAATTAAATATTTAAACTTTCAATTTTCTTCGATTCTAACTTAATATTATCTATTGTTTATTCTCCTAATCCCATCATTTATTTTCTTTTTATTCTTCTGACGCTCCAAACTACTCTCGCATTACAACGTGTTATATCAGTAAAGTTGTCGGGACTACGTAATCTGATTTAGGTCATTTTTAAACTTAATAGAAACACTAACGTCAGGCTAGAATTGAAAAAATCGAAAGTTTGAGTACTTTATTGCTACTTTTTGAAGTTCGGGCTAGAATTGAAAAAATTTGAAAGTTTGAGTATTTTATTTTTAACTTTTTAAATTTTGGACTATAATTAAAAAATTGACTAAAGTTTGAGTTTTTTTATATAACCTTAAATATAATCTATTCTTGAACATTTAGAATTGGATTTATTGCACTGCACTGACTTGTTGAGTTGTTATTATTGCTAAAATTTTTAGTAATTTTATTTATTGGAATTGTCTTATTTTGTAAAGGAAAATTAATATAAATTTATAGGAATTTCAACTAAAATTAAGAGAAAAAAATATGAAATAGATTGTATTGTTGAATTTATATATGTCTATAAACAATTAGACATTAAGAATTCATGAAGAAATGAAGGTTTTTTCATTTGATTTTTCATATTATTTGTTATTCTAATAATCATAAAATTGAGATCAAAATTAACTCATCAAACTGTTAATTTGTTAATTGATTTATGTGAAACACACAATTTACTAATTGTGGTTCGTATGTAAAAAATATTTAATATATGATTAATCATTTAAACATAAGATTTAATATATAATTAAATTATTTAATATATGCAACTAAGTTAGAAAATAATTTTTTGCATTCTTATATTGTTCGTTGTTCCCATTAGAAAATAATATTATAAATACAAAAAAATTAAAATTTGAAAAAGAATATTTGTAACATTATGACAAACTAACAAGTACATATCCATTATCCTTCTTTATCTCACGAGTAGTTAGATACATAGTACAAAATAGTCCATATATTTTTTCTTTATTTCGTATCCCTTTAAAATGACTTTTAAGATATGTCTTAATTTATGATAGTATACTAATTACTATCCAAATTGTAAATGTTTTAAGTAAAAGGTTTTGCTTTTTATTAATTGTAATAACGTTATTTTTGTAATGCGTGATATTATAAAGAAAGATGTAAGCCAGAGTTTACACAGATATGATTATAATTAACTATTGAATTTTCATAGGAGTTAATTACAAAAAATTCTCAAACCTTTCTTAATTTTACAATTATAGAATGAATTTTAAAAAGTAGCAATTAAATATTTAATTTTTTTAATTTTTTTCAATTTTAACGTAGCGTTAGCATCTTCATTAATATTGTTGACATGACTTAGCCATATAAAACAGATATCCTTAAAACTTATACACGCTATATTTAATTAAACGACCAAAAAATCAATTTAACCATCAATATTGACCCTCAAATCTGAGTTGGTCTTTAACATTTTTATATTCAAAATAAACTCTAACACTTGTAAAACATTCAAAATGATCCATAATATTTGAAAAACGTTTAAAGCAACCCTACATAGCCATTAACGGAATTAGGCTTCTGTTAAATGGTGACGTGGCATTTTATATGAAAATTTTAAAAAATTTTAACAAAGTGAGGCCACACGTAGATGACGTGGCATTTCTCTTTTAAAAATGAAGTGAGTCCCACTCTATATTAAAACGGTGTGTTTGGGAGGGAGGGTTGCGTTTGAACTCAATGTTTAGACGCAACAGATGCAGCGTTTTGAAGAGACTTACCTTCTCACCTCTCTCGATATACTTGACGAGGACAAGCTCGATGATCTGCTAATCCCTCATCAACCTGGCCACTTCGAAATTCCCAGACCCAATATCTCGCACTAGCTCGTACTTGTTACTGTCGTTTATAATTGGAACGTCTGTACCTGAACCCGTCGTGATTGTTGGTCGATCCATCACAACTCCACCCTCTATCTCAATTCGCTCGAACTAAACTTAGAGAGATCTTTCCCATAATAATCAAAGCTTCAGAAAAGAAGAGTCAATCTTTTGACATTATCACTATCAACTAGAGAGAGTAGGAAACAACCCTGACGATGGTGATAATCAAGGGAGATCGAGGTAGGAGATAGCTAGCATAACAGATAGCGTGGCGAGAGTTAGACCACTTGATTAGACGGTGAAAAAAAGAGACTTGCAGAAACTGGTGTGTTAAGCTCGTGAAAATCTCACCCACCCAAATGGGGTTTAGCAAAATTTCGATCTTTTATAGGTTATTCATGATATCAAACAAGAACAGAGTTGTAGAGAGACAGAGAGAGCTCGTCAACTTGCTTTTCTTTTCACTGCAACCAATTTCTCTCTAAAAAAACACAGCTCTACACGCTTTCTCTAAACGTTGTGTTTAAACACTATCCCAAATGCATCGTTTTAAGATTAGAGTGGGACTCACTTCATTTTCTTTTTTTTCTAAGGAACAAGGCAGCAGCTTTAATTAGAGACGGCTCAAGAGAATGAGACCCCAACTAAATCCTCCAACAAAATTGAAGTACAGCCATGCAGAGGATTCCACAAATAATGAACTCCAAGTGGAAAAGTGAGAGTAAAGTTCACCAACCAGTCTGCACACTGATTAGCCTCCTTATAAACATGCCTGACTCGAATAATCTAATCCCTAGTCATGAGCCCTCAAATGGTAGTAGTTAAGGGTCGTTTCCAACAGGAGATGCCAACGGTTCCTGTTAACAGATCTGCAACCACCTTAGAGTCTATATCAAGCTCAACTCTTCGTAAATTGAGATCCCATGCAAGCTCAATTCCCTTAAGGACCCCCCCAAGCTCAGCCTTAAAGGTAGAACATGTAACACCCCCTCACCGTAGGGTACGCACCGGGACGCCCGTAGGTCATTCCGATACATATCCTACGATAAGGAAG
>JAOTAY010020400.1:0-12675 GCA_025629805.1 Erythroxylum baracoense
TTCAAGTTCCATTCAAGCCTAAATGTACCATAGATAAGCAATGATAAGCCCACAACTTATAAAATGTACATGATTTGCGATAAAAAGCATAACTTTCACTATGGATGTCAAATCAAGGTCATTTAAGTATGGTTTTGAAGAGAATTTTGATTTCTACAACTTCTATGAAGACTCCGAAGAGAGATTTTGCCATCTAAAGGGTCAAAATTTTCACATTTTTATAACTGTCCCGAGAATGTCCACTTAGCGGACATATGTCCATTCAAACGGACATGAACTGAACTGAAATGCTGGAATACCCGAGAAGGTCCACCTAGCAGACATTAAGTCTGTCCAACGGACATTTACGGGTTAAATTCCAGATTTCTAACTCCTACAAGTTTCCTATGACCCCTCTTATGCATATCCATCATTTCTAACTTATTTTTCTCATCATTTTCACCTCAAATCCAATTCAATATCATTTACAACCAAATCATAATATATGATTGATCATCAACCCAAAAACATAATTCAACTTATGTACATTTATTATAAATTATTAATTACACAAATATCAACCATGTGAATACCTTCTTCAATAATTCAGCACATATTCAACTCCCTTTATTTTCATTTCATCTCTAACTTATCACATCAATTCTTCCCAATACAAGACACCAAAGAACTCCTTTTCATTTAACTCAAGTAAAGAAATAGACTATACTGTGTTCAACATACACCCTATGCAGCATCATTAACTTGTAAATAACATAACTCTCAATTTCGATCTCTAAAAATTACACACTTTATATCATTGGAAACCTAAAAAGATAAACTACAACTTCCAAGAAGACAAATTTGCCTAAATCAGCCTAGATTATTACAGTTTTTCCCCTGAAGTCAGAATACAGATTTTACCCCCATAAATGCTTGCAAATGCAATGCGAAAACTTGGAAAATCATGAGAAAAATATAAATATATTTCATTAGCATCAAAATAAAGAGTTTTACAAAGCTTTAATGGGAATTTCAAGCCACAAATACATCATTGGTCTCATAATCCAAAAATACAAAATATAAATATGATTGATACTAAAGCCTTGAATATTCCTACAATAACTTAAAAACAAAAATATGCTGATGTTGAGTGATGCCTTGACTCTCGATCACTTGATCTATTGCTCTTTACCTAGAGATGGGTAGGAATTGGGAGGGGTGAGCATAAAAGCTCGTGGGTAACAAGTTTATAGCATAGAAACAAGCAAAACCATTGAAAATATCCATTTCTGTAGTAAAATGCTTTGCAACCATAAAACATGTATTTCCTAAATTCTCAACCTTGTAAAACACATCATAAACAACATAAGACGTGTATTTATGAAACTTGTCCACAAATCATAAACAACTTAAGCACTTATAATGGTTTAGGTAGTCCACATACATGAGGGAGTTCTTGCAAATCTTCAGTAAACATGAGAGAGTTCTTGCGAATCATGAGGGAGTCTGTGAAGGAGTTCCATGTCACTAGCGAGCAGGCGAGAGAAGCCTTTAACATGGTCAACGTGCATGTGACATAACATGATGGACCACCACAAAGCCACACAAACATAAATTTCATGTCTTGTAAACATCTTGCCCAAAAGGCACATTTTGAAAACATGATTTCCATAAGCATGATATTTTTCAAATACAATTTTCATCATCAAGATTCATGTGCCAAACATATAGCAAATACTTCAATCATTCAAGAAGCAACAAATGCAACATTTATAAAGCAATTGAAATCATTTAACTCTTTTGATTCAAAAAAATATTCATGGCTCATTAACTCAACTATAAAGATGCAACCCACCTGAATTCCTTGCTTAGAAACTTGCTTAAAAATTCCCTTCTTCTTGCTCCTCTTGCCTTTCTTGATTTCTTTCAACATAGCCAAAATTTCAATTCAATAGAAATCCAAAGTGAGAACCCAACAAGCATATTCACTAAAATTGATTCTAGAATACTTAAACCCATGTATTTCGTAAGCTTTATGAACTAAGACCTTTCCAAAAATCCAAATGATTAAAATTGGGCTTACCTTGAATCTTCACCAAACAAAGAGATGTTTGTCTCAAATGGAAGCTCTTCTCTTCCTCTTTCTTTTTCTCTTCCTCTTTCTTTTTCTCTTCTTGACCTCCCTCAAAATCACTCTTAAAAGCTAAGAAAAGTTGAAACCCTAACCTTTCTTCTTCTTTTTCTCTCTAATGGCCGACTCTCTCTCCTTTCTTTCTCTCTTTCACGTTTTCTCCCTCATTCTTTCTTCAATTCACGTTTTTGCTCTTCTAATTACCAAGACAACACTTTTCCTCTTCCAATTTTGCCCTTAATGAGTGCTAAAAGTCATTCCTACCCTTCCTTTAATGCTTCATGCCTTTTAATCTTAAGTGACATGCCACATTTCCCTCAATTCATTCTTAATGCATTAATATCACTAACTACTGAAATAAAATCCTACTAACATTGAAATAAATAAACTCCAATAATAAATCTATCATGACCTCATAATTTATTTAAATCATGCTTAACATCTCCATTCATTCTAAGACAAAAATTCAAATTCCATAAAATATCACGCTTAACTCAACAAAATATTTCGGGGGCCAACAGGCTTAATGATTAATGTATAGAAAGAAGGAAGCTCCTATGTTCCTTAAAACTTTTCTTCTTCTGTTCAATCCTTAAACTCGATTGTTAACAATAAAATTTCTGTATAAGACGTTGCTTCTTTTCAAAACCATTCAATTAAAATAAAGTTGAAATTAGCTTTCCCCCCTTCTTTTTAATAAAGCTCTTGGTCTAGATGGTATAAATAAACATTTCTTCTATAAAACCTGGAATCATACTTAACCTTTGATCACTAAAGCAGTTCTTAAGTTCTTCCACTATTATAAATGCTTAAGGAGAAAATTAGAATTTATATATGCCTTACATCAAAGGTAAAATCCCCTTATTCCCTCAAGAAATTCTTTCTTATATCATGTTGTAATACAATGTACATAATCATTATTATGTTTCTTATAGACATATGAAAAGTCATACTTTTATTCCTCATATACTCTTCACAATGAGCTTTTATCAAGGATAAACATATAGTAGACAATATTCTCTTTATTCAAGGGTTGTTTAAATAACAAAAAAAGCTTAAGGAAAAATTTATCATTAAAGTTAATTTTTAAAAGGCTTTTGATACTCTTTATTGCAACTTTATATCGAACACTTTCAGAGCTTTTGATTTTCTTGATTTGTTTGTGGAATGGATAGAGAAATCCACATCCACTATTCTATTGCTCTTTTTCTGTTTTGATTTTTAGTTTCTATTTTCAGTTTTTAATTTCTGTTTTTGTTTCCAATAAGAACAAAAATCTACTTGGTTGTTAACTTCAATATAGTTATCTTTTTATTACTGATGATAATTACATATTAGATAAAACTTAAAGATAAATTGTTCATAACTAATTAAATTTATTTTAATCTCTTATATGGTATTTATTAATAATTATCAATAAAAATTATTTTATTGTACTAAAATAAATAATCTAAAATTTTAGTTTATATTTACAAATTAATATTTATTTTTAATATATTTTAATTATTAAATCAAAATTTATTTGAAATTTATATATTTTGAAGATGTTTTTAATTTAAATATTATTATTATTAATTATTAAATTTATTTTATTTTATTTAAATATACATATTAAATAAATTATTAAATAAAATTAAATTATTCATAATTTTAATTAATAATTAATTAAATATATAATATTAAATTAAATTATGTAGAATTCTTATGAATAATTAACATATTTAAAAATTATATATAATATTTTTTGTAGTAAATCAAATTATAAAAATACAGAAATAGAAAAAAATATTTTTTTATGGTCTTTATAAATTTTAAAAGCTAGAAGAAAGCAAAACCAAAAACTTTGTCAAATAGTTTTTTAACCAAATTTGAAAATAAAAACAAAAAATAAATGGAGCCAAACATGTCATTAGCTTTTGTAGATGATTTTTTTTCTATTCTCTAAAAGTTTATGCTTCCACAGTTTGTGCACTCAAAGCTGCCATGAAAATATTAACGTTGCTATCTAACCTCTAGATAAAAAATATAAAAGCCATATTTTCATTTTATCAAGTTCATCTCAGTTATTTTTGTGGATGTCACGCCTAACTAGATTGAAAGTAGTGCAACAATTATTATCTTATTTAAGCATTCTAATCTTTACTAAAAGACCTATAAGTTCTGATTTCACCTTTCTTATTGATAAACTACAAAGAAGAATTTCATGATGGTGCAATAGGAGCCTCACCCTAATAGGAAGGATCCAGTTGGTAAACTCGATATTGAGTAGTTTTCACATTTACTAGTTTTCTCATGTCTTTATCCCTTTCAACATCATCATTGCCATTGAAAAAATCATGAGAAGATTATTGTGGATGGGTGATACCTCCATAGAAATATTTGAAAAATTAAATTGGAAGGAGATATGATTACTAATGGATGATAGTGGTTTGGGAGAATTATCTATCAGAACTACCAATCAAATCCTTATGATTAAGGGGATTTGGAGAATTCTCACAGAGAGAAAGAATTTTTCAGTTAAAATGAATTCATGCTCACTATTTGATGGATGCTAATCTCTAGTCCATTACACCTAAATATGGATCCTTATGGACTATGATTTAGTTGCTCAAACTTATAGATACCCTGAGAATGGAGTTTCAGGTAACAGAGATTGTTAATCCTTTTTGTATGATAAATGGTCTCATTATAGGTCTTTAATATCTAATCATAAATTCAATACACTAAAAGGTATGATTATAGGCATGATAATAGTTACACATGCTCTCCAATCTATAGATGAAGGGATGTTTAAGCTTTTGTCGAATTCTAGTGCTATTAACTTAGTGTTAATCACTCTTTTGAATTAGAATATAATTGTGAAGTGGCACAACATCTAATAGGTAGCTTATACAATGCATTCTATAGAGAACTTCTGAGATATAAAGCTCCTAAGGTTGTATGACATATGCTTCTTTTGTGTTTTAAAGAATTTATATTTTGGGTGGCCTTAAAGGGAAAGTTGAATACTATAGATATACTATCCAGGTTTCTTGACATTTCCACCAATTATATGATGTGTGATCTTCAAAAAAATTTTTTAGGATAAATCACACTAAGATGCAGGGTTTGGAGAGGTCCAGAAGTACTCAACCTTACCTTTAACTAGTAGGAGACTATTTTTGATAGACCTACATGAAGTGGTGTGTAATCTTGAAAAAGAAATAATAGAACAAGTTTTCTTCAACCACACTTTCATTAATTACACATAGAGTAAAATTTAGAGTTTGTGCAATACCTCCTCTTATACATCAAATTAGGGGGAACCAATACTATGGAATGAATAGAACCAAAAGATTTATAAACAAGAATTTACACAAAAAAGCCCTGATGCTTATGATTATCAATTTCATAAGAGAGCTTTTCACCACTCATTAACCTTAAATTATTTTAAGTCATTGAGCTACTTTTAACTTCTTATTACTTTTTTTTCTCACTTATCACAACTTACTAATGTGATGAATTTTAAAGGATTTGATGAGGTCTATTAGTCTTCCCTTGACAAATTGCCTCTTTTTCTTCTTTAAATTATTAGTTACCTAGATACTTCCATCTCAATGGCCATTAGAGTTTGCTTTCATTATTTCATTTTTGTAGTAAGTTAAATGCTAGTTTTGGGCTTGACTCCTAGTACTGTGAGAGTTAAGTTATTCCTATCAGTTTGATTTCTTTTTTGTATTAAACTTCTTTAATTACCTAATACATCAAAAGAAAGTTCATGGTTAATCTTGGGTCGACCACTAAAAATCATATTATATCTAACACTTGGTATTTGAGTGGTTCCATGATTGTATGATTTAAACAGAGATTTTTTATTTTCTATATAAAGAAAATAAAGCTATTAACTTGTTTTTGCTTGAATAAATTGTATATACCTTGTTTGGTACAATTTCTATCTAAGTGTTATGAAAATAAGGTTTTTAGTTTAGTGAAAAATCACCAAAAAATAATAATAGAACTATTTTAGTACTAACATGAAGAAGCAGCTCCCAATGGTTCAATGCACCAATGTCTACTGCATATGTCCCATGTTAGGCAATTGGCACACGCAACTACTGCAAATAGGAAATGTGTCAGGTGTATGTAGTAAATATATCATAAAAAGTGAGGTGCATTATTGCTTGTCTAGTAAGTATGTGAGACAAGTGTAACACATATTCCCTATTTCTAAAGTGCATCTGGCACATGAAGAACATTCAATATAAAGCTTGGGCTCTAATGTTACATGTCATATTCATGTCTAGCACATGCTTCACACTTCTAATGATTCGTGAAGTATTGTACATGTAGCACATGCACAAATAATGTCAAATGCAAGTACTGACATCAACATACTACATGACAAAAATCTCATCCTTTTAAAAATTACAAAATGATCTTTTAAGCTATTTTTGGTCAGTTTTGAGGTCTTATAAATTCAAATTTTGAGTTTTTAAAGATTTATTACATTGATAATAAATTTAAATTTATAAAAATTTAAATAAAGTTTTTAATGTCATAATTAAGTGAATTTTTATACAATTGCCTTGAAGATAGGAGACATACAGTTGTTTGTTAACAAATACAAAGGCATTAGTAAGAGATAACTATAACTTAAGTGATTTATACACTCACAAATGATATAATCATAAGAGTTGATATTATGTACTTTGATCAATTTTATGCGTAGTTCTTTTTATAGGTATGATGCATTCAACCCACTTGTGTTTTTATAATATATATGATAAGATGCTAATTATAGATATTATTTATGACTTTGAGTATTAGTATTATCCTGCATTTCTGTCTATAAAATACATTATCTGTTTTATAGTCACCTTTTCCTGTTGACTATTAAAACCTTACTATTTTCAAGTTTAAGAAATGGAAGTAAGATATGGAGTTTGCTTTAGAGATGATAGATATTAACAAGTTCGTGATCAGAGATAGGACACGTCGTCACATATCTATTAGTACTGAGGCAAAGAAAATAACCTATATACTTAAAAGTGATCAAATAGAATATGTTATTTTATTAGAGATCAATCCTTAATCCTTTGTTTGGTGGACTTTTGAAAACAATATAGCTATAGATTTCCTCAATAATGTATCTCAAAGGTACAAAGTATCATCTAATGTTGAAATTGGTACTATATTAAAAGAAATAAAATTATATGAGATATACAAGGACAGGGGGAGTAAGGGAATACATCATTAAAATGGTTCATCTCCAAAGTAAACTGAAGTGATTGAATATTTTTATTATTAATGCTTATGTAGTTCACCGAGCTTTGAACACTCTTCCTTTAGATTTTGGTATTTCTATTGTTACTTATAATTCTTAGAGTGAGGCTTAGGACATAAATTTCCTTTTTACCCATTATGATGTAAAAGAGAAATAGTTAAAAAACTAGCCAAACAACCTTGATTGCAACCAAAGATAAATCAAACTTAAAGGTAAGTTTTCTAAATTCCCTCCACTTAAGGATATTGGTCAAATGAGTACTACAAAGGGCCCATGGATGACATGAAGAGTATGAGTGTTTCTTCCATAAAAAGAAGTGATATAAAATGTATGAATGTCTAAAGATAAAACCTAGAAAGAAAAAAAAACTATTAGGTATCTTCTTAGCTTGTATGATTTATGAATCTAATATTGTTATAGCCAGGATCCTAATGGTTAGATAGTGGAGCTTTTAACCACAGTGCCTCTATAATTTAGGGGTTAGTGTTAAAATAAAAAATGACTAGAGAGGAGTCAAAACTGTTGATTAAAGACGATTAATAATTTGATGTTGTCTTAGTAGGAGATATTTGTTTGAACTTCGAAGCTTGTTTCAAACTTATATTACATGACATTTTCTATATATCGTATTTTAGGAAAAATATGAATTTAGTTTAAATTTTGGATTAATAGGGCTATACTTTTGTAATTGAAAATTCCATTGCACTCTTATCTTTTAATGAAAAAAAAGATACATCCTTTTTATCATATGATTTATATGGAATGTGTCTAACTCTTAATAAGATTTATACATCTTTATATATTGCTAAATATGATATTATTAAATGGACTAAAATGAGAAATAATACATGTTGTGGCATAAGATTTAGGCCACATTGTTAAAGATAAAGTTGAGAGATTGATAAAGAATAAAATTAAAGTTGAGAGATTGATAAAGGATAAAATTAAAGTTGAGAGATTGATAAAGAATAAAATTAAAGTTGAGAGATTGATAAAGGATAAAATTAAATTTGAGAGATTGAAAAAGGATAAAATTCTTCTTACTTTAGATGTTGATGATCAATAAATATGTGTTAGTTGTTACAAGAAAAAGTTGACTAAAATAAAGAAAAAAGGCTCAACTCATAGTTTTGGTTTTCTAGCAATCATACATATTAATATATGGCCCATAAACATCTACTATATGCTAGTCAATACACATTCTAATGTTCATTAATGATTATTCTCAATATGGCTATGAGTTCTTACTTAAGAAAAATTATAAATTTTTTTATAAATTCAAGATATTTAAGATTGAATTTAAAAACCAAATAGAAAAATCAATCAAGATTGTCATATTATATAGTAGAGGGGAGTATTATTGAAGACATAAGTCTTCCAAAAAAGAAAAAGGTTTCTTTATCAAATACTTAAAATTATATGGAATAGTGGCTCAGTTCACTATTCCAAGTAATCATGAGCAGAATGGATTGGACGAAAGGTAGTATTGCACTAATATGGTAAAAATGAAATGAAACACAAAACAATACTAACAAAATTACCAAAGAAAGTGCACCTATTATTTCCTATAATGTGGCTCAGTGAGTTGAGTGTTGATCCTATAAGGATTGAATTACTAGTACGAATTGTCCTCTTATTATCTAATTTAAATAAGTGATGATTGAGTAAGATAAATAATTAAAAAGACTAAAATAAAACCTCGAAATCACCAAAATAAAGTAATAATTAATAATAAATAATTAGTTGATAACTAAGATCCAAATAAGAATCCCCTATAACTTTAATATAATTGAATTCACCTTAGTTCAATGAAATCCCCTAAGAATGCATTAATTTTTTATATAAATTGTCATGATAGATCTTATTGTAATTCAAAAAGATCACATAGTCCAATCATTAATAACCTACCCCCATTATTTATGTTGTGACCCTATTATATACATAAATACATACATATATATATATGTGCAAGATCTTTTGCGTTTACTACTTCAATCGTATATATAAATGTAACATTAAGTCTTCTATATTTGTTACTCTAATTCAATGAAATAAATAAGCATGAAAAATTTTCAAGAAACCAAAACCTTTCATTAAACCATAGAAATCAATTCTAAGGTTTATCTAATCTAGATCTATATCCTAATTAGTTAATAATTAAATAAAGAAAATCCATAATAAACAATTAAGAACATAACAAAGAAGATTGAGTTTTTATGTCTTAAATTTTAAATTTATTGATGAATGTTCTTGTTTTCCTCTCCAATATTGCTTTCTTCTCAATCTTATATGTTTTTCATTAACTTCCGATTTCTTTTTTAGAGTTTCAAAATAAGTTCAAAGCTCTCCTTTTCATACTTTTATTCTCTCCTAAAACACAAATCCCTAATTTTTCTAGCTAATATGGCCTAAACACAAGATTATATTGGCCTTTTATATTGCCAAGCAACCTCTTAATTTATTTTTGTGTCATGAAATAATGACAACATAGGTTTGAAAGTGTGTCTGTCTTTCCTTCGTGTTATTGAACATAACCTGGACACAGTAAGATATTGGTAATGCCTAGGGAAATAGGATGATGTCTTGTTGAATATGGTCTAGACACAAGTCCATATTAATACTGTAACAGTCTGGACCACCCACTTACAGATATTGTTTATTTTGGGCCTTGGCCCAACCAAACCCTCACAGTTTTGCTTTTCCTACCCTTGGGAAAATGAGTTTATGAGGGAGAGGTTTCTATAGCCTTATAAGGTCTACTTCATTCCCCTCTCTAATCGATATGGGAATCTAACATTCCACCTCCTTGGAGATCCAGTATCCTCGCTAACCCACAGGCCTAGATCCACCCCCTTGGAGGCCCAAAGCGGGCAATATTTGTGAGCAGGTGGTCCAGGCTGTTACAAATGGTATCAGAGCCAGTACCCGGATTGATATGTTAACAAGGACGCTGGGCCTCCAAGGGGATGGATCCAAGCCTGTGGGCCAGCGAGGACACTGGACCTCCAAGGGGGTGGAATGTTAGATTTCCATATCAATTAGAGAGGGGAACGAAGTAGGCCTTATAAGGCTATGGATACCTCTCCCTCACAGATGCGTTTTCTCAAGTGAGTGTGTGGAAAGAGCAAAACCGTGAGGGCCATGAGGGCTTAGCTGGGCCAAGGCCCAAAGCAGACAATATCTGTGAGCAGAAGGTCCGAGTTGTTACAAGTACCATGTTAGCTATAAAAAAATCTTTTTATAAACAAAATTTGACATGTTTGAGCGTGAGAGCAACATAGCATTCTATTGGAATTTTGTATAAGTCATTTACCTAAACTCATTCCAAAATTACTATAAATTAATTCAAATATTTGCAAATTCATTTCTTTTTCTTCGAGGGCTTGAAACAAGAATTGAAACCAAATATAAGTCATTTTAAGTGCCCAATCCAATGAAAAATATCAAGATAAACATCAAGATACAACCATAATGTTCTCTATAATCGTGTTGAAAATATAATCCAATTAAAACTTATTGCGCACTCTAAAGGATATGATGATAAGCAAATAGAGTAGGACTAACCTACCAAAATTCTATAAAGGGTGAAATTCGAGCCTAAATCATATGTATATATGGGGATGCCTATTAAGGTGAACTTATATAATATTTATGAGGATATATTTCATTCTCGTTCTAATTTTTGTTATTTTGTAAGATATCTTGACCACTCTAAGGGATACGAATTTTACTATAGATATGGAGGATCTAAAGTAGTGGAATCACAAAAAACGAAGTTTTTGGAACATGATGTATATGATGAGGATAGTCCTTCTCATGTTTTAGATGATAGAAGTCAACACTACTATTATATCTTATCCATCACTTATTTAGGTAGGCTCAATGGATCTAGGTCTAAGCACTATGCCAGTATAAAAACTTTAACCAATACAGGTATAAAATGAGGTTCTTTGAGTTATATGACCATGTTGAACTAGCTTAATTAAAAAGAATCATTTAAGTGAAGAGAACTGCAATATCTTCTAATTACATAGTCTATTTAGGTGAATAAGACTATGATATTGGTAGTGTGGGATCTACCTGTTTTAACATTATGTTATTTTTGGACCTCATTAATCAGCTAAATTTGTAAGTTAACAAAGTTAATTGCAGTAAGTTTGTAACATCGAACTTTTTAAGCGCTTTTGTATTGATCTGTACTTGGAGATACTACTATATATTGACATATACAATATTGTATATGAGTTTGAAAATGTATTTTAATCCTTTTGGTATTATCTTAGTGATACGTAATACTACATGCCCTTACATGAACTTAGAGTTCATCGGTATGCGAAATCTTAGAGATTTTTGACATATAAGTTTCTAAGTATTCCATTGGATGGATATGGCCATGGTGGCCGAGTTAAACGTGTTTTAATGCTTTAAAGGTGATTAAACATGATTTATAGACTCATTGGACACTTAGAAAGCTTAATTTAAAAAGTTGATGTACATAAAGGACTTAAATGTAATATTTCAATTCTTGGAGGAACAATATGTAATTTTATAAAGTTAAGGGGCTTATTTATAATTGTAAAAATTTTGAGGAACAAAATGAAAATAAAAGTTTTGGTCATTCTCAAATTTTGGGCTTAATTGCAAATTTACGAAAAGTTTGGAGGGTATAATGGTAATTTCACATAAACTAAGGGCAAAAAGGTAAATTCGCCATGTTTAGCCAAAAAAGAGTCAAATTCTAGACCCTTCTTCACCTTATGGCCATGCACCCCCTTTATTTGGCATTAAACCAATTTGTTTTAGTTAAAAGAAAGGATAAGAGAGGAGGAAAAGTGGAGTTTCGGCCATCACCCATCTTTCACCACTTTTTTTTGGTTTTTTAACCCAAACCTAGGTATTCTAAGGTAATTTGGGGTCAAGGAACTTAAATCTATCATTATATTTGAGAAAGTCTCAAAGGATTGGAAGATATCACCAAAGGAAGGTTTAGGTAAATTTTGTCTCATCTCTCTCTACACTATGATTTTGAGTTTGATGCCCAGATATGTTGTTCTCCATGCTTGAATATGCATGAAAAATAGTTTAGATGAATGAAAAGAGTTATGGAGAGGTTTTTTTTAAGCCAAAAACAAAATGGTATCTCTTTAGTGAAAGTTTGCGAAATTTTGAATATCTTTTGAAATTGATGGTTTAAATGAACTCTATGGTGTTAATTGGGTATGTAAAATGTGAATTGATGATGAAAAATGAGGAAGAAGTACATTATAAGGAGGCTTTCAAGTTTATGCCTTTAGGTGTTTGA
>JAOTAY010020401.1:0-12670 GCA_025629805.1 Erythroxylum baracoense
GGAACACACTATACATGCACACACAAAAGAAATATGGAGTATATGTAATGTTGTACTCCCTCTTAAGCGGCTCAAAACATCTCATGTTTAATTTTATGTGGTGTATGTTATTACTCCTATAAGGTGTACTTTGTCGAGGGCCTATTTGATTCTAAGTGTATTAGTTAGTTCAAGTTATGATAGGATGGGAGTCAAAATAGATCAATTAAGCAAAAAATACTTAAAGAGTTGAACTTATCAAATCACATCAAGACAAGACTATTTAAGGTGGGATTTACTCTATTATCCAGGTTAATTGATGCATGAACATTCAAAAAATGAAAATAAATAAACTAACAGGTGTAACTAGTTATCACATGACAATGTCGTATCAAGTAGACCTATGCACAGCAATGCAAATAATACATGCAGAAAAGAAAAAAATACAATTGACGGAAAATCACAGAAACACCAAATTTTTTTATATCAAAAGAAAGCTATCAAATATCAAAAGAAAGCATTCTCCCCACCCCACACTTATAACTTACATTGTCTGCAATGTAAAAAAAGACAAGACAATGTAAATTAAAGGCTTGGAGTAAGGACAGAAGTTACCAGGATCATGCTGACGGAGGAAATGGAGGGGGCTCGCTGCCGAAACTGCCATGGACTTCCCTCATTGGTTTAGACAATTGTGTACCCCACACTTGAACTTTTCATTGGGTGTGAAAAGAAATTGAACCCCATCTGTGCACCCCAAAACACCTACCCTGTAGAGCATATAAACACTACAAAACAACTGGTAAACTTGGAGCAATTAAAATTTTTGTAGTTTCTTGCGGTTATGTGAACACAGGCGTACGACATGCTCATGTCGTATACCTTCCTTTAAACACTGTCAGTTATGATGATTAATGCACTGTCACACACATATCAGTTCCAGGCCAATTTTTAAGCACTGAGCACAAAATCAAAAATCGAAATAAATCAACACAAAATAAATGAAATAACACAAAATAAAAATTTAAAGCTTAAAATAAAAAATTCCTTGGGTTGCCTCCCAAGTAGCGCCTTTGTTTAACATCTTTGGCTCAACAGGGCCACACCTAGTTGTAATCTGGTTTACTTACGTAATATACCTCAACTAAGCGTGGTTCAAATCCTTCATAGTAGGGTTTCAATATATGTCCATTGACTTTAAAAAATTTTGAAGTATCCATGCTTTGAATGTCAACGACACCATTATCATAGACTTTTGCAACAACAAATGGACCAACCAACTTAGAATGCAACTTACCTCCAAAAAGTTTAAGAGTATAGTCAAAGAGAAGTACCTTTTGACCGATTTTAAACCTCTTTTCAGTGATCTTTTTGTTATGAAATGCCTTAGTTTTGGCTTTGTAAATCATGGCATTCTCATAAGCGTTGTTGCGGATTTCCTCAAGCTCTTGGAGTTAAAGCTTATGTTGCTTCCCTGCCTCATCGTAACTTGTGTTGCACATTTTCACCGCCCAAAATGCTCAATGTTCTATTTCCACGGGCAAGTGACATGTCTTGCTATAGACTAGTCGATAGGGTGACATGTCTAATGGTGTCTTGTAAGTGGTTCGATATGCCCACAACGCGTCCTCAAGGCGTACACTCCAATCCTTACGCGAGGGGTTCATTGCTTTCTCCAAGATGCTCTTGATCTCCCTATTGGACAACTCGGTTTACCCATTTATTTGTGGGTGATAAGCGGTTAACGTCCTATGAGTGACGCCATATTTCTTGAACAATGCTTCCACAACCCGGTTGCAAAAGTAGGTTCCACGGTCACTAATGATAGCTTTCGGGGTGCCAAACCTAACAAAAATATTAGCTTTCACAAAATCGACAACCACTTTAGCATTGTTAGTACGTTTGGATTTCGCCTAAACCCATTTTGAAACATAATCAACAGCAAGTAAAATATATTGATTACCAAAAGACGAGGGAAAAGGTCCCATAAAATCAATGCCCCAAATATAAAAAATTTCACAAACTATCACGGGTGTTTGTGGCATCTCATTTTTTCGACTAATATTACCTGTAAATTGGCATCTATCACAAGCTTTGCAAAATGCATATGAATCTCTAAATAAATCGGGCCAGTAAAATCCAGATTAGAGTACCTTTCTTGTTGTGCTTTGTGGTCAGAAGTGGCCACCATAAGCTGACGAATGACAGAATTGGAGGATGGAAGAAATCTCTTCCTCGGGTACACTTCGCCTTATGATTTGATCTGAGCACATCTTCCATAGATATGGGTCATCACAGATGTAGTACTTGGCCTCACTTTTCAGTTTATTTTGCTGTGCCCTCGTATAATTCTCTAGAAATCCGTGGTTTGTCAGAAAATTGACCAGGTCTGCAAATCCCAGGTTACGACATACACCTGTCGTATAGACCCGAAATAGTTATTTATCGGGAAACTCACCTGAAACTACTTCTCTAGACTGGGAATCCGTGTTTATCAGACTTAGATGGTCAGCTACCAGATTCTCAGCTCCCTCCTTGTCTCTTATCTCAATGTTAAACTCTTGGAGTAACAATACCCATCGAATCAACCTAGGCTTTGCATCCTTTTTGTTTATCAAATATTTCAAAGCCGCGTGATCTGAATACACAATCACTTTAGTTTACATTAAATAGGGTCTGAATTTTTCCAAAGAAAACACCACAGCGAAGAGCTCCTTTTCAGTGGTTGTGTAGTTCTTTTGAGATTCATCTAAGGTTCTTGATGCGTAGTAAATTACATGTGGATTGCGTCCCACTCTTTGTCCAAGAACAGCTCCAACGGCGTTATTACTTGCATCACATATTATTTCGAATGGTAAATCCCAATCTAGAACCTTGATTATGGGTACCGAAACCAACCTTTCCTTCAATGTGTCAAACGCACCACGACATGCATCACCAAACACAAATTCAGCATCTTTTTGTAGAAGACAACTCAAAGGGTAACCTATCTTTGCAAAATCTTTAATGAACCGCTGATATAAACCTGCATGGCCAAGAAAAGAACGAACTTCCCGCACACTCACGGGGTAAGGTAAAGATCTAATAACATCTACTTTGGCCCTATCAACTTCAATCCCCTTAGGTGAAACTACATGTCCTAAGACGATTCCTTGACTAACCATAAAATGGAATTTTTCATAATTCAACACTAATTTAGTTTCAATGCAGCTTTTCAAAATTTTCTCTAAATTCTCTGGACAAGATGCAAAGGAATCACCATATACAATAAAATCCTCCATAAAGACCTCAATTATTTTCTCAACAAAGTCAGAAAAAATACTTACCATACACATTTGGAAAGTCGCCGGCGCATTGCAGAGTCCAAATGGCATGCGCTTATATGCAAAGGTACCAAATGGGCATGTGAAGGTTGTCTTTTCTTGGTCTTCGGGTGCAAAAGAAATTTGATGGAACCCGAAATATCCATCCAGACAATAATAATGGGTACGACCTGTAAGTCTCTCTAACATTTGATCGATGAATGGCAAAGGAAAGTGATCTTTGCATGTTGCAGAGTTCAGCTTCCTGTAGTCGATGCAAACTCACCACCCGTTCTGAATGCATGTCGGAACTAACTCTCCTTTATCTTTTTTAACCATTATAATGCCCGTTTTCTATGGAACAACCTGTGTTGGGCTGACCCATTTGCTATCCAAAATAGCATATATCATATTTGCATCAAGTAACTTAAGAATCTCTTTCTTCACGATTTCCATCATTGGAGGATTTAACCGACGTTGTAGCTGTCTACTTGGTTTGTAATCATCCTTAAGAAGTATCTGATGCATGCAGATCATTGGACTTATACCTTTGATGTCGGCAATAGTCCATCCCATAGCTTCCTTGTGATCTCGAAGTACCCGGATCAAACTTTCTTCCTCCACCTTACTCAACTCATTTGAAATAATTACTGTAAGTGTGTCTCCAGTACCCAAAAACGTGTATTTAAGGTTAGAGGGCAGTGGCTTAGGCTCAAGATCTGGCGGTTTCACTACAGATTGCAAGATTTGATTTCTGACAGATACCACATGTTCATGTCGTATAGGCTCCAATGAACTGCAAAACTTGCTTTCTTCCATCTGCATCCAATTTTCATTCAGATCATTTACTGCATTAAACAAACGATCTGGTAACAACCAATTTTCATCCCAGTTTGCTAACTTTGGAGTTGTCAAATCTTCAGTCAAGGCTACCTGCAAAGCATCACAACTACAAAACTCCAAAAATTTATCAACAAGGGGTCAACACTATTTATGGCGAAAGTAGATGCATAATCACTTCGGTGTTTTATTGCTTTATTGATATCAAATTTAATCACAACACCATCAAATTCCATTGTCATGGTTCCAGCGTGCACATATATTTTTGTTCTAACTATTTTCAAAAACCGACGTCCTAGTAAAATCATGCTAGAATATCTATTAATCTTATCATCCATATTCAACACACAAAAATCAGTCGGAAATACTAATCTATCAACCTGAACCAGGACTTCCTCTAACACTCCTTCTGGAAAGACACTCGATCTATTCGCTAAGGTTAAGACAACCCCATTACGTTTCAAAGGACCCACATTCAAAGAAGTGTAAATAGATAACGACATTAGATTAATTGAAGCTCCTAAATCGCACATAGCTTGCTCAATGCCTACATTACCTATTTTGCATGAGATAGTAAACATACCTGGGTCACGCTCCTTAATGGGTAGCTTACCTTGTAACACTGCCTAGACTGATTATCCCATGAACACCCTCTCATTATCACGCACCTTATTCATGCCTGTGCATAACTCTTTCAAAAATTTACAATACTTGGGTACATGCTTGATTGCAGTCAACAAGAAATATTGATTTCAACCTTCTTCAAAGTCTCAAACACCTCCATATCATCAGTGGTCTTCTTCTTCTTTACCAATCAATGAGGGAAAGGTGGTTTCTCAGGGTTAAGCCGCACGATCTCGATGTTTGGGGCTGCCTTTTCTGTTTCTGTTGATATGACATAATCATGTCGTATCATCTGTTTCGGTTCTGGTGCCTCCAATTCCTTCCCACTTCAAAGTGTGATAGCACTGACGTTATGCCCTGTATTTACCTCTGGTTGGGAGGGTAACCTACCCTGATTTTCCATCCTTGTCATCACAGAGGCTAGTTGATCTATGTGTGTCTCAAGAGCTCCAATCCTGCTGTCGTTTTTCTTAATAAATTTCGTTAGCAACATCTTTAAATCATCATCGTTACTTGGCCTTGATTGTTGCTGGTACTATCGAGGTGGATTGTGCTTCCCTTGCTGGTTATTTCCATTCCCATGCCTCAGATTAGGGTGATCACACCAACCAGGATTATATGTGTTTGAAAAAGGATCATATTTTCGGTTATGATTGCCGTAATTACCCATGAAATTTACTGTTTCATCCTCTTGCAAGGTGGGGCATACGTCAGTTGGGTGCTCTCGAGAAAAACAAAGTCCACATGTTGAAGACAGTTTGTGGATGTCTTACACAGTGCTAGTATTACCAATAAATTGCTTTTCCAATAAATCAGTTAGTCTTTCCAGTTTAGATTCAAGACTAGAAGATCTTACCTCATGTACTCCTCGCGTGGTAGTATTAGTGCATGTACTAAACTGCTGCAAATTTGTAGCCATGGCTGATATCAACTCTCGGGCAGCTTGAGGGATTTTGTTCACTAACGCCTCTCCACTCGCAGCATCAATGACTCTTCTCTCATCTTTTATCAATCCCTCATAAAAATACTGATCAAGAAGTTGTTCAGTAATACCATGCTGTGGGCAACTTGCACACATCTTCTTAAATCTTTCCCAATACTCATATAAAGATTCAGAATCATGCTGCTTCATACTACAGATTTCCCTCCTCAAATTCACAGCTCTAGATGCAGGGAAAAATCTCTCTAAAAACAGTTTTGCCATGTCAACCCACATATTAACTGAACCAAGAGACAAATAAAATAACCATTCTTTTACAGCACCCTCAAGAGAAAATGGAAACACACGAAGTTTAATCTGATTTTCTGTAACTCCTCGTGGTTTAAACCTAGTACAAATCATGTGAAATTCCTTCAAATGTCGATTTGGGTCTTCAGTTTGTAACCCATGGAATTTCGACAGCAACTGAATAAGTGCGGATTTTAACTCGAACCCATCATCACCAGTCAGATACTGAATGCCCAGGAGTTGGGTGTTCACAGGTGGTACGAGCATCTCTCGCAGTGTCTCAGGATGTGCCTCTACTATGTCTAGTTTTGTATCGGAATCTGACACACATGAAGATAGAGCGATCCGCTCTTATGCTGGTGGTGGTGTAGGAACTGTGGTGGGTTGTTGTCTACACAGTCTAGCTTCTTTCCTTAGTCTTTTAGCAGTTTTCTCTATCTCAATATCAAACAGAAGTTTACCCGCAGAAGAGGAGGGCTGCATACAAAACGCTGGAAAAGAAGTTAGAAACATAATCAAATAACTCTTCACACACAACTCCCCTACAACGGTGCCAAAAATTTGATAGGTTGTCAAACTACTAAAAATAAAAATATATTTCCAACTCTCTAAAAACTAGGTAGCTAGTGGTGAATCGGGTCGAATCCACAGGGAATTAATGCAGAGTTACTCAAATGCTCAAAAAATAACAGATAAAAGAATTGATATTGTAGGAGATGTAAATAAAAATAAAAGTAACATAGAAAATTAAAGGAGAGCTATAGTGACAGATACAACGTGAGCATATTGTATTGGCATAAAACAGGTCTAGACATCAAATAACAAAATAAAACGAGATTAAAATGCAATGGGTGAAAACTTAGCCAAGGTACTCTTCAATTCAGCCTAGAAATTCGATCATTGTCATCATAAGATAAATTAGACAATTCAAATAGACAAAGTTATAGTCAAAGGTGACGCACTCATTAACCAATCTTTTCTTACTTTGTCGGTAACTCCAGAAAATGCCCTGACAAGTTACTTCCCTAATCTAAAGACAACCCCCAGGAAACGCCCTGACAAAATTAATCTCTAGTTGCATTAAGAATGGAAAAGACCCTTGTCCTAACCAATAAATTCGGAAACACTGTAATTTATTTAGTCAGATTATTTAATTCCATCAATTTTACTACCAACATACATCGTTCGCAAGATAAAACCAATTCGCTACTTTGATAGAATAATATCCACGACAATACTATCCTATTCAGCAATTTATCACTTAATCAATCACACAACTCGTGACCTTGTACAATAAATTAAGCAATAATAAATCTGGTTTAAGCACGGGAATTAAATAAATAGCTGAATTGTATAAATAAATAAAAACGTAGTCTCACAAATCATCCATAGCTGAATATCCAAGCACCCTGACTAGAAAAGGGTTTAGTTGTTAATGGCTAACATGAGAACACAACAAAATAACATGGAAACTGCAATAACGATGGTGGCTAGCTGCTAACTACTCAAAAAAGGAGAAAGAAAAGGGATCGTCCGAAAGTGAGAAGCAAAAGTTGTAAAAAGGTGGTCTGATTTCCTTATGCCATAAGGAATTTATAGCCTCCAATTCGTAACCCTATCCAAAATTAGTAGAAGTTTCCTAGTTAGTCTTCAATTTGGATTCTTCATTATGGCTTCCTAACTAGTGTCCGGCATCTCCAGAAAAGATCCAGCATAAAATAGATGACGATTGGGCTTAAAAACTCGTCCATAAATTCGGCCCAGTTCTTGCCCGATATGACATGGGCATGTCGTATTTGTTTCTAGCACGTAACTTCTCCAAAATAGCCTAAATCTCCTGTATTACAATTTCAATCCCCACTTTGGTCTTCTGCACACGTAACAAACATAAAAGCACACAAAAACACACAAATAATAAACAAACACTTGCAAAATGAATGCAAACCATGCTATAAACTATGCATGAAATGCAACCTATCAAATAACCCCACACTTAAACAATACTTGTCCTCAAGTATTCAATCCATTCAAAACCTTAAAGCTTCCAACCTCTTATCACCATTCTTTCTCCCATACCCAACACTTCCTAAGCCAAAAAAATACAATCATAGAATCAAATAAACGATGCATGAACGATCAATTTCCTAATTAATTACGAATGTTAACCACTTCGACATTACCTCATAAAAAGCAATAACACCCACACCCTCTCTGATTTCGCTCAACACTCATGTAAGATTTTCAGGTATAGTGTTTCTCTCAAAATCAATGCATAGTAGTCTTTTCCATAGTCCTGACATAGAGTCAATCCCTATCACTAGCTCAGATTTAAAAACCCACATCGATCAACTAGGTCTTTTAAAGGCTTGTAATGTGGCTATGGGGTTTAACAAAGAAAGAAAAACCAAGAGGAGCAAAGTATATACCAAGTAACACATATCTCATACGACACATATGGCCGTAGAATTTATCACAAGTTGGTCGAACCATTCCTTCCTATCTAATCATCATTCTTCATTCATTCATCAAGGTGTTTCTTATAAATCTTGTTTTGGGGGAAGACAACATTTTTGAATTTGAATATATATTTTTCTTTTGTTATTATTTTTTCTTTTTTCTTTTTTTATTTTTTTCTTTATTTTTGTTTTTTTCTCTCCCCCGAATTGTTTTCTAACTCTCAAGCCTAACACCACACAACAACTAGGAGCATGATGTAAACATTATACACACGAAGGATATGATTCAACAAAATAGACACATGTTACTTAGCAATTCCTCCTAGTTAGATGTCAAATTCTGGGGCTAACGAAGAAAAAAGGATAGTGTTTATTGGGTTTTTAATATAAGAACAAAGAAAGGTTTTAGGCTCAAACGGGGACTACAAGGAATAATTCACTGTGTGGGATACTCAACGAAATTGGATAGCAAAGGGTTACACGAACCATGCCTTAGTTTCATCTCGATGTACTAAATGTGGCTTTGATAGGAACTCAAATGTTAGTTCTGGCAGGGAACACACTATACACGCACACACAAAAGAAATATGAAGTATATGTAATGTTGTACTCCCTCTTAAGTGGCTCAAAAAATCTCACGGATAATTTTGTGTGGTGTATGTTATTAGTCCTATAAGGTGTATTGTGTCGAGGGCCTATTTGATTCTAAATGTATTAGTTAGTTCAAGTTATGCTAGGAAGGGAGTCAAAATAGATCAATTGAGCTAAAACACTTAAAGAGTCGAACTTATCAAATCACATCAAGACAAGACTATTTAAGGTTGGATTTACTCTATTATGCAGGTTAATTGATGCATGAACATTCAAAAATGAAAATAAATAAACTAACAGGTGTAACTAGTTACTACATGACAATGTCGTATCAAGTAGACCCATGCACAGCAACTCAAATAATACGTGCAGAAAAGAAAAAAATGCAATTGACACAAAATCACAGAAACACCAAAATTTTTTCTTTTTTTATCAAAAGAAAGCTATCAAATATCAAATGAAAGCAGTCTCCCCACCCCACACTTATAACTTACATTGTCCGCAATGTAAACAAAGACAAGGCAAGATAAATTAAAGGCCTGGAGTAAGGACAGAAGTTACCAAGATCATGCTGATGGAGGAAATGGAGGGGACTCGCTGCCGAAACTACCATGGACTTTCCTCATTAGTTTAGACAATTATGCACCCCATACTTGAACTTTTCATTGGGTGTGAAAAAAATTGAACCCCATTTGTGTACACCAAAACACCTTCCCTGTAGAGCATATAAACACTACAAAACAATTGGTAAACTTGGAACAATTAATTTTTTTTGTAGTTTCTTACGATTATGTGAACACAGGCATACGACATGCTCATATCGTATACCTTCCTGTAACCACTGGCAGTTATGATGATTAATGCACTGTCACACCCACATCAAGTCCAGATCAATTTTTAAGCACTAAGCACATAATCAAAAATCGAAATAAATCAGCATAAAATAAATGAAATAACACAAAATAAAAATCAAAGCGTAAAATTAAAAATTCTTTGGGTTGCCTCCCAAATAGCGCCTTTGTTTAACGTCTTTGGCTCGACAGGGGCCATGCTTAATTGTAATCGGGTGTACTTACATAATGTATCTCAACTAAGCGTGGTTCAAATCCTTCATAGAAGGGTTTCAATCTATGTCCATTGACTTTAACAATTTTTGAAGTATCTATGCTTTGAATGTCAACGACACCATTATCATAAAATTTTGCAACAACAAATGGACCAACCCACTTAGAATGCATCTTATCTCCAAAAAGTTTAAGAGTAAAGTCAAAGAGAAGTACCTTTTGACTGATCTTAAACCTCTTTTCAGCAATTTTTTTGTTATGAAATGCCTTGGTTTTATCTTTGTAAATCATGGCATTCTCATAAGCGTTGTTGCAGATTTCCTCAAGCTCTTAGAATTGAAGCTTACGTTGCTGCCCTGCCTCATCATAACTTGTGTTGCACACTTTCACCACCCAAAACGCGCGATGTTCTATTTCCACGGGCAAGTGACATGTCTTGCCATAGACTAGTCGATAGGGTGACATGTCTAATGGTGTCTTGTAAGCGGTTAGATATGCCCACAACGCATCCTCAAAGTGCGCACTCCAATCCTTATGTGAAGGGTTCACCGTTTTCTCCAAGATGCCCTTGATCTCCCTACTGGACAACTCAACTTGCCCATTTGTTTGTGGGTGATAAATAATTGATGCCCTATGAGTGACGCCATACTTCTTGAACAATGCTTCCATAACCTGGTTGCAAAAGTGGGTTCCACGATCACTAATGATAGCTTTCGGTGTGCCAAACCTATCAAAAATATTAGCTTTCACAAAATCGACAACCACTTTAGCATCGTTAGTACTTGTGGCTTTCGTCTCAACCCATTTTGGAACAAAATTAATAGCAAGTAAAATATATTGATTACCAAAAGACAAGGGAAAGGTCCCTTAAAATTGATGCCCAAATATTAAAAATTTCACAAACTATAACAGCTGTTTGTGGCATCTCATTTCTGCGACCAATATTACTTGTAAATTGGCATCTATTGCATGCTTTGCAAAAGGCATATGAATCTCTAAATAAATCGGGCCAGTAAAATCTAGAATCGAGTACCTTTCTTGCTATTTTTTGTGGTCTTAAGTGGCCACCACAAGCTGAAGAATGACAAAATTAGAGGATGGAAGAAATCTCTTCCTCGGGTACACATCGCCTTATGATTTGATCTGAACACATCTTCCACAGATATGGGTCATCTCAGATGTAGTACTTGGCCTCACTTTGTGCCCTCGTATAATCCTTTAGTGTTCTATCAGAAAATTGACCAGGTCTGAAAACCACGGGTTACGACATGCTCCTGTCGTATTGACCCGAAATAGCTGTTCATCTGGAAACTCACCCGAAACCACTTCTCCAGACTGGGAATTTGTGTTTATCCGACTTAGATAGTCAGCTGCAAGGTTCTTGGTGCCCTTCTTATCTCTTATCTCAATGTTAAACTCTTGGAGCAGCAATACCCATCGAATTAATCTAGGCTTTGTATCCTTTTTGTTCATCAAATATTTCAAATCCGCGTGATCTGAATACATAATCACTTTAGTTTGCATTAAATAGGGTTTGAATTTTTCCAAAGCAAGCACCACAGCAAAGAGCTCCTTTTTAGTGGTTGTGTAGTTCTTTTGAGCATCATCTAAGGTTCTTGATGTGTAGTAAATTACATGTGGATGCGTCCCACTCTTTATCCAAGAACAAATCTAGCGGCATAATTACTTGATTATGGGTGTCGAAACCAACCTTTCCTTCAATGTGTCAAACGCACCATGACATGCATCACCAAACATAAATTCGGCATCTTTTTGTAGAAGACAACTCAAAGGGTGAGCTATCTTTGCAAAATCTTTAATGAACCCCAATAGAAACCTACATGGCCAAGAAAAGAACGAACTTCCCGCACACTCGCGGGGTAAGGTAAAGATCTAATAACATCTACTTTGGCCCTATCAACTTTAAATCCCTTAGATGAAACTACATGTCCTAGGATGATTTCTTGACTAACCATGAAATGACATTTTTCATAATTCAACACTAAGTTAGTTTCAATGTAGCGTTTCAAAATTTTCTCTAAATTCTCTAGATAAGATGCAAAGGAATCACCATATACAGTAAAATCATCCATAAAGTCCTCAATTATTTTCTCAACAAAGTCAGAAAAAATACTTACCATACACCTTTGGAATGTCGCCGACACATTGCACAATCCGAACGGCATGCGCTTATATGCAAAGGTACTAAATGGGCATGTGAAAGTTGTCTTTTCTTAGTCTTTGGGTGCAACAGGAATTTGATGGAACCCGGAATATCCATCCATAAAGCAATAATGGGTGCGACCCGCAAGTCTCTCCTATATTTGATCAATGAATGGCAAGGGAAAGTGATCTTTACGTGTTGCAGAGTTCAACTTCTTGTAGTCGATGCAAACTCGCCACCCATTCTGAACGCTTGTCGGAACCAACTCCCCTTTATCATTTTTAACCATTGTAATGCCCATTTTCTTTGGAACAACCTAGGTTGGGCTGACCCATTTGCTATCCGAAATAGCATATATCATATTTGCATCAAGTAACTTAAGAATCTCTTTCTTCACGATTTCCATCATTGGAGGATTTAAC
>JAOTAY010020402.1:0-12660 GCA_025629805.1 Erythroxylum baracoense
TTTTTCATGTTTTATACTTTGACCAATTAGAGCTCTAAAGTCCCCAAAAATAAGGAAATAAATATAAGGTTTCTGCATAGGGGTTTGTCACAGGCAGTACTAGGAAAACAAGCTTAACTCAAGCTCTAGTCACTATTTTATTAAGCCACTTTAACAAAGGTCAAGCTAAGACCTATATCTACAACTCTCATTCTTTTAGTTTCTTCAAATTTATGCCTTAAAGACATGTAAAATAGGTCCAAAGAGAAAAATGAAATTGAAATCAAAATTTATACCTACAGCTTTAATTTTCCAGATTTTTTCTTTAGATAGATTTTCGGGTCAGTTTTGTATGACCATTATGACCTAGATAATGAGATATTTAGGTAACACCTTCTTCTGATAAAATGTTACACAATTTCTTAAGTTTCTAATGACATCAAATTCATGCATTTTGGTTTAGTATTATGTCAGTTATAACCAAATTATTACAGACTGTTCTACACAACAGTACACAGTTTTCAACTTCAAGCCACTGTTCAAGACTCTTAAGGACAGAATTCAAATTCGATTCCTTAAAAAAAAATGTAGCCATATGTCTCTAGTTTAATCTAAATTAAAATTAATCTAATTTGGATATTCACAAATCAGGTTATAGTCAAAATATAGACGCATGTTCAGTAAAATACTGCATATAACTTACTCCAGCCTGCTTCATTGTCAAAACTCTATCATTTCTCTATCCTTTCAAGTTGATGATTTAATTAAACCTAAATTTCCAGTTCAGAATTCTCTAGTCACAATTACAAATTCATGAATGATCATCACTTAAAATCAGAACCTAATTCCATATTTTTCCATATTACATTTTCTGCATTTCATTACTCTTCATTTAACTCTAATTACCACAATCCTTCATCTTGTTAATCATAACACCAAATTTGCTTCTTCCTTCACCACCCACACATGAATTAATCCATAAGCTTGGAAACATACACCACTCATGCATGCATCCCTTTACAAACATTAAAACCTCATCTTAATGTCTTTTACACTAATATAAAACTTAAAACAAAACTTACTTAATTTACACTTCAAAATTTTCAGCAAAAATTCCATAAATGGGGAGAGCAAATAAGGGATTTCGGTGGATGGAGAAAAACAAGAAGAGAGTCTTTGGAGGTGGGGAATTTCGGTGAAGACATGCAAAAATTGCTATACCAAAACATGACTAGATGTCTTCATCCCTCATTAACACATGTCATTTGGCATGTCTTACATTTGTCAACCATTTGATTAGCCCATATGTCACTTACTAATTTCTCCACTTGTCACAGCTTAATTAGTCCATTTGTCCTTCATCTAAGCTACTAAATGTCACACTTCTATTTGCCTTTTATTTCTACATTTTTCTTTAGTCTAAAATACCCCAAAATTTCGATAAGTTTCCAAAATATCCGAAATGTCATAAAAAATGTAAAAATTATTTTAATACACACCAATTCAATTTTTCAAAACAATTAATCCACAATTCACATTTTATTCACATTAAAAATCACTTATACTGGGAAAATGTCAATGAATGCATGTACAATTATTTTAATGAGCGTCAACATTATTCACATGTATGTGTATGTCAAATGATGCATGAAATGTACTTCTAAATTCTTAGTAAACTCTCATATATAGTATCCTAGGGTTCTAACACTAATCGCGGGATAATGGGATGTTACAATTCTCCCCTCGTTAAGAAATTTCGTCCTCAAAATTCTTTCCTAATTGATGAAACAGGTGGGGATATTGCTTTCTCATATGCTCCTCTGTTTTCCAAGTTGCTTCCTCACTTGAGTGATTTTTCTATAGTACTTTCACCAATGGAATTACCTGATTCCTCAATTGTTTTGTCTTATATCCCACTATCTTGATCGGCTCCTCTGTATAACTCAAATTACTAGCAACTTCAATCTCTTGAGCTGGTAATACATGCATTGGGTCAGATCTATACCTCCTAAGCATGCTCACATGAAATACATTGTGTATCTGAGACATTTCACTCGGTAAGGCTAATCTGTATGCCAATGGTCCTATCCTTTCAAGGATCTCATAAGGACCAATGTACCTAGGGCTCAATTTGCCTTTCTTGCCAAATCTCAACACTCCTTGCCAAGGTGAGACTCTCATAAATACTTTGTCTCCTATACTATATTCCATATCCTTTCTGTGTTGATCTACATAACTCTTCTGTCTATCTTATGCTGCTTTTATTTGGCTTCGAATCAGTTTCACCTTATCCACAATATTTCTATCATTCTCAAACCTTCCTCGTCCCAATATAGAGGCGATTGACATTTTCTACCATATAATGCCTCATAAGGTGCCATACCGATACTACTGTGATAGTGGTTGTTGTAAGCAAATTCAATCAAGGCTATGTACTGATCCTAAGCTCCTTGAAACTCCAATACACATGCTTTAAGCATATCCTCAACAGTTTTAATTGTCCTCTCACTCTACCCATCTGTTTGAGGATGAAATGTAGTACTGAAATTTAACTTCGTACCCATAGCCAACTGTAGACTCTTTCAAAACCTCGAAGTAAATCTGGGATCCATATCTGATACTGTGGACACCAAAACCCTATGTAGTCTTACTAGCTTATTCACATATCTCTGTGCCAACTGGTCTAATGAGCTATTCTCTCTCACTGGTAAGAAATGGGCTGATTTAGTCAATCGGTCCACTACAACTCGTATAGCAACATTTTGCCTTGGAGTCTTAGGCAATCCCATAATGAAATCCACTGTGATTCATTCCCATTTTCACTCCGGAATAGGTAAAGAATGAAGCTTCCCAACTGCAGCCTGATGTTTAGC
The DNA here is from genome assembly GCA_025629805.1 of Erythroxylum baracoense. Lineage (NCBI taxonomy): Eukaryota > Viridiplantae > Streptophyta > Magnoliopsida > Malpighiales > Erythroxylaceae > Erythroxylum > Erythroxylum baracoense. The sequence goes on from JAOTAY010020402.1 coordinate 2,853, forward strand.
TTTAATCTACTGGCAAGTTAAACACTTAGCTACATAGTTAGCTACTTGCTTCTTCTTCCCTGGCCACTAGCATAAGCTACTACATGCGCCTCCTCCAAGATTTCCTTTCTCAATTCATCTATATTAGGGACACACAACCTCTGTTTTAACCATAATGTTTCATCTCTTAATTCAAATCAGAATCAGAATTCATCTTAATTTTCTTAATTAGCTTCACCATTTCAGGATCTTTACTCTGAACTCTTCTAATCTTGTCATGCAACATCGACCTCAATTTTAGTGTAACAATCAAGGCTTCATTTTGCTCTAAATTTAACTCCACATTCAAAGCTCTCAATTGAAACAAGCTTGGTAATCTCGATAACTGAATCTGAGCTACATTGCTATTCGACTTCTTACTCAATGCATCTACCACTATATTAGCTTTCCCTGGATGATACTCAATCGTATAGTCATAATCCTTTAACAACTCAATCCATCTTCTCTGTCATGTTCAACTCCTTCTAAGTCAACAGATATCTCAAGCTTTTATGATCCGTGTATATCTGGAATATCTCGCCATATAAATAATGTCTCCATATCTTTAGAACAAAGACTACCGCTGCAAACTCTAAATCATGTACTGAGTAGTTGATCTCATGAGACCTTAATTGTCTCGATGCATAACCTATCACCTTGCCATACTGCATCAACATACATCTCAATCCTTGATGCGAAGCATCACTTTATACTACATAACTACCAGTTCCCGATGGAATAGTCAACACCAGCGCTGTAGTTAACCGATGTTTCAGTTCCTCAAAACTTCTTTGACACTCATCATTCCATCTGAAGATCACATTCTTCCTCAGAAGTTGAGTCAAAGGGGCTGAGATCAAAGAAAACCCCTTAAGAAACCTCTAGTAATATCCAGCTAATCCTAAGAAACTCCGAATTTCAAACAAATTCTTCAGAGCCTCCCATTTCATTACTGCCTCTATCTTTATTAGATCCACTTGAATACCTTGCCCGTTTACTATATGACCCAAAAACACTACTTGATCCAGCCAAAACTCACATTTATTGAATTTAGCATATAGTAATTTCTCCCTCATAATCTGTAGTATCACTCTCAAGTGCTCAACATTCTCTTCTATACTCTTTGAATACACAAAAATGTTATTGATAAACACTATCATGAAGTGATCTAGGTAGGGCTGAAACACCTTATTCATTAATGCAATAAATGCAGCTGGGGCATTAGTCAACCCAAACGCCATTACTAAAAACTCATAACGTCCATACCTACTCTTGAAAGCACTCTTCGGTACTTCAGCCTTTGTTATCTTCAGTTGATAATACCCAGACCTCAAATCTAGCTTAAAGAACACCTGAGCTCCCTGCAACTGATTAAACAAATCATCAATTCTAGGAAACAGGTACTTGTTCTTCACTGTGACCCTATTCAGTTGCCTATAATCAATGCACAATCTCAACGTTCCTTCTTTCTTCTTGACAAATAAGACTGGAGCTCCGGTGAAACATTGAGTCTAATAAATCCCTTATCTAACAACTCTTGTAACTGAGTCTTCAACTCCTTCAATTCCACAGGTGCCATCCTATATGGGAGAATAGATATAGGAGCAACACCTGGAACTAGATCAATTGTGAACTCTATTTCCCAATCTGGAGGTAAACCAGGTAACTCTGTGGGAAACACATCCAGGAATTCCTTAACCACAGGAATGTCCTGCATATGTTACTCAGTTTGCTTATCAATGACGTGGGCTAAATAAGCCTCACATCCTCCTTGCATCAACCTCAAATCACTCACAAAGGAGATCAGTCTAAATGGCACTGCTTGGCTGATACCTCTAAACACCGCTTTCGGCTGATTAGGAGATTCAAATATTACCTACTTAGTATAACAATTCGTGATGGCCCTATGGGCAGTAAGCCAATCCATGCCTAAGATAACATCTATTTCCTTTAGCGGTAACATAATCAAGTCTCCTTCTAACTTTGCCTAATCAATTCGAATCAAACACCTTTTGCAGACTTCCCCTATCACAGTGGTACTACCTATCAGTGTACTCACCTCTAATCTATATCTGACTAACTCTCTATCATAATGCAACCTAGATGTCATATGTGGTGTAATAAAAGAATGTATAGATCCAGGATCTAGCAGTGCATAAGCCTCAAATGTAAATATTAGTAACACACCTGCAACAACATCTAAAGAGTCTTGAGCTTCTTGTCTCGTCATGGCATAGACTCGGGCCTGAGACTGTGGTTGATTACTCCGTACCTTAGTCCTACCAATAGCACTCCCATAACTCAATCGGCCTCTACCACGATCTCTTTGTCCAGACCCACTGGCTTGGCTCTGCTGAACCGTAGTTTCTGTCACCGTACTTCCTCTCCTATTAGACTGTGCTTTAAACACAACAGAATAGTCCCTGGCTTGATGATCAAATGAGTCGTATCAAAGGCAGGCTCTTGTCAACTTACAGCATTCACCACTGTGCTTCTTTACAATACTCACAAGTCGATAATTGACCCGATATTGCACCTCTACTATTACCAGACTGAACAAAACTACCCCTCTGTCTGAACCCTGATTGTTTTGATCTAGTTGGTGGTCTAAAAGCTCAGTTCTGACGATTACTGAACCTTCCGCTAGAACCACCCTGAGATTCACTAGGCCTCTTCTGTCTGGACTCTGATATGTACTCAAACTGACTGTCCTTCAACAACTGCTCAATACAAATAGAGGTAGCTCGTAGTTCCGTAAAACTACCCAGGTTAGAAATGGCTAACCTCGTCCAAATTTCCATGTTCAATCCGTCTTTAAATCTCATGCACTTGTCTTCCTCAGTAGGAATCAAGGCAGTAGTATATCCCATCAACTCATTGAACTTAACCTCATACTCTGCCACAGACAAACTGCCCTGCTTCAGATTCAGAAATTCCTTCATCTTTCTGTTCGTGTAGATTTTGGGCATGTAAATTTCTTTGAAGACCCTCAGGAAGTCTTCCCATCTCAGACTACAAGGCCTGATGGTACTTCCTAGAATAGTTTTCCACCACTGGTAAGCTGGGCCTTGTAATAGAGAAACAACAATGTCGAACCTCTCGTCTGACTCATAGTCCATCTGATCAAAGACTCTCTCTGTTCTCTCTAGCAATCCCTCAGCCTCTGCAGGGTCTGTACTTCCGTAGAAGTCCACAGCCCCCTACTTTCAAAGTTTATCGTACCTCTCAGGTCGAGACACAAATGACTCTCTATTGGCTCTTTCTGATCCTAGGTCAGCTAATTGTTCCACTTGATCACCTATAGCGGATGACCTATAAGAGACAATAACTTCAATTACCATCCAAAATTCTCACATTATTTCATGGCTAACATTCTTATCCCTATGGATGCCAACCATGCTCTGATACCACCAACTATAACACCCCACTTCCATCCGACATGTACATGTACATCTTTAGAATATTTGTGCACATGCCCTACAGAAATGGCTTGCTAACTTATTCACTTTCAATATATCTCATGGCATCATAATTAAAACCATACAGAACACAATGTCAAAAATAAAAAATTTCCTCATTTCATTTCATAACCTAAATTTGCAATGTAGCATTATATCCATCATCCATGTTAATACAATATCAAAGACCACAACTCTGTCTACAAAATAAGCTACATAGATGAGGAGTTAACAAAATTAAAACTAATCCATCAGTCCCAGCTGACCGACCTTTGAGTCATAACTTCTATCCAAAAGTTGTACAAGATTTCTTCTAAGCAGTCTTAGAAGCTAAGTCGTCCTTCTCTCGAACCTAAAAATGTCAACATTACAATTTGGTTAAGTTTTGCGAACTCAGTTGAGTAACCATCCTCGACGGTTCACTCTTGTCATGAAACACACAATTTATGGTATCATATAATTCACATCATCTCAATTACATCATGTAATATCATAAAGCACTTTGTTTAAAATTGTCACATTTCAAAATCAATACAGTTTATCATTTTATTGCTATCATACAGTATATATTCATCAATAAGTATACACAACTTTCATACTATAAAAGTCCTCAAAACATTGCAATTGCTCAATTTATTCATTTCATATGTGTATGCAATATTTATAAGACTCAATTTTATTTATTATGTTGTTGTGACCGAGTGTCTTTTTCATTGTCCCGTATCCATTGTGGATACCGAGCTCGATCATACAAATTGATCCATAGGCTCTTACCATATATGTCTGAGCTTTAAGTTTTTTTTATTGACGACTTCGATCACAATTGCTTTTATATTTCATGCATCATGGAATAAATGCATCAAACATATTCAATCATCATGTTAAGTTTATTACATTCGCATTCACTTTCTCATTCACATTGATCATCAAACTTGGTCTGACATTCAACATATAAGTTGAAAACACATTTAGTCAATCATATTCACATTTAATGAACACTCCCAATATAGTCCCGAATATTGAACTCCTCGGACAATCAATTGTCTGGAATCCGTAATATCACAATTATATCAAATAATAATTCAATTCAGAATCAAACAAACAATCAAGGTGAGACCATCTTAGGTTACTCACAAATGATCCTTTGCCTTGAAGTCCTGGCAATGTCTGGAAGCGGTAGCTCAACGTGCTCTTCTATATGCAATCACATACATTTTCATATTACTACGTTGCACGTTCAGATGAATAAGCACATTTATACATGTATCATGTATTATGCATGTTTAATGAAAAATTCTTGGGTATATTTCTTTAATACACTTGATCACTTTCAATTGATCATCCACACATATACCACTCCTTTTCCTAAGATTATACACTCCCACAATTTCCTAGTTCTCATTCAATCATTCCCAATTCATCACTTACATACTTTATATCGCATTACATTCATGAGAACATCTTTATATCATTACCAACTCATATTTACACTTATCCTTGAACATTTCCACGATCAAAAATCTTCTTACAAAACACAAACTATTGGTACTTTATATCTGAAATTTTAGTAAGCTAAGTCTATATATTCACCAAAATTTTCCAGTAACATATACTCATACATTCACCCAATTCTCATTCATAAATACCATATGTTCTTCAATGCTCATTCATCCATACTTTATACACATTTCTCATGTTCTTGAGATCATGTTTTCATTAAAAGAACTCATTTATTCCTTAAACATATCAAAATTTCCATATTTGAACTCATTCTCATCAAAATAGTCTATTGTTTTAGGGTATGACTTCAATTAACTTCATAAACTTATCAAAATATCTTCTACCCAAACTGTTTCACAGAAGCATTTATGAGACATCAAGAATCATTTTTCATGTTTTATACTTTGACCAATTCGAGCTCTAAAGTCCCTAAAAATAAGGAAATAAATATAAGGTTTCTGTACAGGGGTTTTGTCACAGGTAGTACCAGAAGAACAAGCTTAACTTAAGCTCTAGTCACTATTTTATCAAGCCACTTTAACAGAGGTCAAGCTAAGACCTATATCTACAACTTTCATTCTTTTAGTTTCTTCAAATTCATGCCTTAAAGACATGTAAAATAGTTCTAAAGAGGAAGATGAAATTGAAACCAAAATTTCGACCTACAGCTCTAATTTTCCAGATTCCTTTTTTAAGAGAGATTTTTGGGTCAGTTTTGTATGACCATTATGACGTATACAAAGAGGTATTTAGGCAACACTTTCTTCTAATAAAATGTTCCAAAATGTCTTAAGTTTCTAATGACATCAAATTAATGCATTTTGGTTCAGTATTATGCAAGTTATAACTAAATTATTACAGACTATTCTTATAACTCAAAGGTACACAGTTCTCAACTCCGAGACAAATTTCAAGAATCTTAAGGAAAGATTTAAAATTCAATTCCATCATGAAAAATGTAGCCATATGTTTCTAGTTTACTCTAAATAAAAATCCATCAGATTTAGATATCCACAGATCTAGTTATGTCTAAAATACAGATGCATATTCAGTAAAAACACTGCATATAACATTCTCCAGCTCATTTCATTACTAAAATACTTCATATTGTTAATCATATCACAGAATTTGCTTCTTCCTTCACCACCCACACATGCATCCACACAATTCATGTATGCATCAATCCATAAACATTAAAACATACACCACTTATGAATGCATCCTTTTATAAACATCAAAACCTCATCTTAATGTCATTTACACAAACTTAAAGCATAACTTACTTGATTTACACTTCAAATCCTTTAGCAAAAAGTCCAAAAATAGGGAGAGCAAATAAGGGATCTTAGTGGATCGAGAAAAACCAGAGGAGAGCTTTTGGTGGCGGAGAGTTTCGGTGAAGAAATGCAAAGATTGTTATATAAAACATGACTAGGTGTCTTCAACCCTCATTGCCATGTGTCATCATTGCATGTATAACATGTTTCCTCCATCTAAGGCTACTCAATGTCATTTAGCTATTGGCCACATGTCAAATATTAATTGATCCATTTTTCACTCCATAATTAGTCCATTTGTTAATTAATTACTAATCCAATTGTCACACTTTCATTTGTCTCTTATTTTTATATTTTTCCTAGTCCCAAATACTCCAAATTTTCAGAAATTTCTGAAATATCTGAAATGTCACAAAAAATGTGAAAGTAATTTTTAACACATACCAATTCAATTTTTTCAAAGCAAATAATCCAAAATTCACATTTTATTCGCATTAAAAATCACTTATACCTACAAATTGTCAATGAATGCATGTACAATTATTTTAATGAGCGTCAACATTGTTCACGTGTATGTGTATGCCATAAGATGCATGAAATTCACTTCTAAATTCTTAGTAAACTCTCATATATATTATCCTAGGGTTTTAACCCTAATCGCAGGATAATGGGATGTTACACTACTACTAATTATTTTTTGTTGGAAAACATTTTCTAGTGATATGAACACTGATAGCAACATACAGATGACTGTTGTTGATGCTTATGATAGTAGGAGAAGGATTATTCCACCTAAAAAACAAGTCACAATTGTCTCCTTTGTTATCCTCCTTACTCATTGAAGGCATTGCACATAATACAAAGGAAACTGTTTTTATCCTGAAGCCAAGTTCATATAATTAATTTCTCCTTCTTTTCGTTAATTTTTCCCTCATCATTTTGTGAAGAATGTGAAGTAATTAAGAGCATTAGGTCATGATAGACTATTAATACTCTCTGGTAGGGTGGGGGAGAACCTGAGGTATTTGGATCACTAATAGAAAAAGCTATTCTAGTATGGATGTTCAAAGTTTTTTCCATGTTTTAAGTTACTTACTTCTTTAAGGTCATGCTTAAACTGTTGATATTCACTTTTCATTGTTTATAACTAGGAATGAATTTTGACACTATCCTCTCTCAATCTACCATTATCCTTGTATTCCTTTCTAAATCAAAAAAAAAAGAGAGGCGGTGTTGCAATAGAATAGGTAATATGGCTATACTTACAAAATGCAATGGTGATCTAATAGTAATATCATATTGTGATTAGGCACAATCATGCTTGCAATTAATATATCCACTATATGACATATAAGCTTATTATATCTAGGATTTGCCTAAATAATCATATGTAATAGATATAGTTATGACCGGTATATAAAGCATTGCTTTTTCATATTTCAAATCACGATGTGTGCTTGACTTAGAGATTTATCTTGCAGCCTAACTCTCAAGTGCAAATACATTGGAAAGAGGCCGCTAAAATTGTCCTAGCCTTGTGTAAAAAATACGTTGATGCAAATGATAACATAGAACTTATGGATGAATAAAAGGTTAGTGAGAATATTTACCTTTTGTGATGGGAACTGTCAAATGTTTCCTTTTATTGAAACTGGCCTTTGGTTGCAATTGTCCTTTTTTTGTCCTTTTTAAGAAATCTATAGACATGCAATAAATACATATGACACCGATTTTGAGATGCAATATGATTTAATAGGTGACAACATCAGATTATCTGACTTAAATCCACTCAATAATTGAGTGGAAATATCCAGTAGTTGAGAATTATTGAGTGGAGTAATTAAGTGGGAGAATCCAGTATAAAAAGATTTGATCACAATCTAACGTAAATTCACCCATATCAAGTTAGTGGTTCATTTATAACCTCACATCCTTAAAACTTGAAAAGCTGGGAAAATTGCACATTCACTGTTAATATAAAATTATCTGACACAACTGATTATATCTTAAATTCTGATTTTCCTATCAATCCAAAATTTATGTTTCTATAAAGATAATTTAAGAACATGAATAAACAAACAGGAGTATGCATGTCATATCAAGTCCCCTTTTCTTGTTCTAAGCAATTAAATCATATTGTCAAGAAAACAAATGAAAAAAATCATGTTGACAATAGTTAATACTATAGTCCACCTGCTAAACTATATTATTTCCCCGTGTTTTCAATTGTTGGATAAAGCAAAAGATTTCTAACTTATCTTCCCTTTTTTCTTTCCTTTAATATTACTTCATTTTTTTAGAATGGACAAGAAATAAACATGTAATTGACTCAATGAGAAAAATGAAGTTGTGCTGGAGCTTCTAAGAAAACCAACTTCTCTCTTATTGAAGCAGGTTGGGTTTTGTGTATTTTCACTGTTAATTTTCTTTCATAGGTCAACTTTAAAGTTTCTATGTTTCTACCTCATTTCTCCATCATAATTATGAATACTTCCTTTTCAGTTTGAATGTTTGGCGTCAAGTTTTTAATTTGCAATCCAAATGTTCAATTTCAGATAAAAGCTTATCATGTTTCTATTGTCTTTATCTTCAAGATTATATTATTACTGGAGGGAATAGCTATTGCCATTAATGTTATGTTCTACCTAATCACAAGAGATATTTTGCAATGATGCTTGTGTTGGGCGGTTTTTGAGAGCTGAAGGTGATAATGTGAAGAAGGCTGTAAAGAGTTTAAGGGCTTCCCTTTTTTGGAGAGATAACATTGTGATTAGTATTGTCACAACAACCCCCATTATCATATGATTACTACCACCAAATTTTGTAGAAAAGTTTTTTATTACCCTTTTCTTGCTACTTCTCAATCTTTTTCTTTTCATAATCATTAATTTTGCTCTTTGTTCCGTTAACCACAATTTTAAAATAAAGAACAAACGTTAGCTAAGAATTTATCAATCGCTTTTTTTTGGTTACTTTTATTTTCTAATTCTTGTTTTTGCAATGCAGAAAACTTTATAAGAGACAAATTTTCTGCTGAGCTTTGTAGAAGGAGTCACCTATATAGCTGGTCACGATGAAGAATCAAGACCTATTTTGGTTACTTTCTAATCCACCGTTTCCCTCTTATATCACTCTCAATATTTTTTCTATCATTCGCTTTATTTTCTACAAATTCACACACTTCCTTGTGTTTACTTTAGAAGTGGTCATTTTAACCATACCAAGAAACGACGAACAATTTGTACTCCTCTTCGTTGCAAATATGTCCATTTCTTCTAAATTTTTGTTAATAACCTATAAAAGTTTAGGGATATGTAACACTTTTGCCTCTGGTAAAAATGTATGATCTTAAACTCAGAGCTCGACTATATTCCCATGTAATGTCTGAATTGCCTCTTGATGTCACATCTTCTTTATTCTATTATTGTGCGTGAAAGAGTTAATGGACTTATTTATTGCTAGATTTTTGTGTTTTTTATATTATTTCTCTTACAAAATTTCATACTGTACAAATTTTAACCTTTGGATGTTATAAAAGTGACCTTCTTGCTTGAT
>JAOTAY010020403.1:0-12655 GCA_025629805.1 Erythroxylum baracoense
AGTTAATATAAAACCTCGCACGTTTTACATACCTCCGACCTGCCTCGCCGAAGTCAAGTGCCTTCGCGCACCCTCGGATCTCACATGACTTAGTTCGCCAACTCGTAAGACTTCGCCTTGTTCCCTCGTCAACACACCTTCCTCGTGCTGACCTGCGTGCCAAGCATTGGCCAAGGCTCGCCAACACTCGCACAAACCCACATTCTGGACTTAGGGGTCTAACACTAAGCACCTTCAATGGGCAAAATAGCCCATTGCCACAGTCGCTAGTCAACTTTGGTGGGAAAAATAGCCCGTTGGTACAGGACGGTAGGCACCTTCGATTAGAGAAACAACTTTTTGGGTACCTCCGGTAGCAAACACAACCTGTTGGCACACCTCAGTTTTCAAAATAGCCATAGGTGCCTTTGGTGGGAAAATAGCCCGTTGGGCACCTTTGGTAAGAAACATAACACGTTGGCAAGGTTGCTAGCCACCTTCGATGGGCAAAATAGCCGTTATTATATTCCCTAGGCACCTTTGATGAGAAAAACAACCCGTTTGCACTCCTTCAGTGGGAAAAATAGCATAAGGGCACAGTCTCTTGGCACCTTCAGTGGGGAGATGCGTTCGATAGGAAACACAATCTATTAGCACATCTTCAGGCAGCAAAATAGACCGTTGGCACGGTCAATAGGTACCTTAGGTGGGAAAACAGCCAGTTAGGCACCATTGGTAGGAAAAAATCCCATTGGCACACACCTTTGGTGGATAAAAAAACCCATTAATAAGGTCAATTGGCACCTTCGGTGGGTAAAATAGCCCATTGGTATGATCGTTAGGCACCTTCTTTGGGACAAGTAGCCCGTTGGCACAATCACTAGGTACCTTATGCGGGAAAAACAACATATTGGGCACCTTCAGTGGGAAACTCATCCTGTTGGCATACCATCAGTGGGCAAAATAGCCTGTTGACATGGTCACTAGGCACCTTCGGTAGGAAAAATAGCCTGTGGGGCATCTCCGGTAGGGAACACAGCTCGTTAGCACATCTTTCATGGGTAAAACAACCCGTTGGCACGGTCGCTAGGCACCTTAAGTGGGAAAAGTAGCCAGTTGGGCATCTTCTGTGGGAAACAAAGCTTGTTGGTACACATTCAATGGGAAGAACGGCCTGTTGACATGATCGCTAGGCACCTTTGGTAGGTGAAATGGTCCATTGGTCGCTAAGCACCTTTGTTAGGAAAAATAACCTGTTGATATGCCTTCGATGAGCAACACAACCCATTGGCACGGGGACTAGGCACCTTTGGTGGGCCAATAAGTATGTTGGGCATCTTCGGTGGGAAAAATAGTTTGGATTGCTTATGGCCCCAGAATGAAAAATGCGCAGCAAAATGGACCATAGGAATTAGGGTATCATGGTTAACCTAAATCTCACAACACGAAGTGTACAGAATTACCTCTTGAAGCGCGCAGATTGGGATTCTTTTCAGCTATCTTGATGCTCTAGCTCGCGAACGTCCTCTATCGGTATCCACACGAGGATGAACAATCTGGGCAGCAGTTAATATGTGTGCTAACACGTTCTAAAACACTTTAAAACGCCACACAGTTTTTCTCTCAGGAAAAGGAACCAGTGGCTAGGTAGCTAGGGCTTTTTGCATATCTTCTAATGAGACATAAGCCCTGTATTTATAAAGAAGCACTTATCCCTATTCCTAGTGGGAATAGGATAGTTCTACTTTAATACGAATAGGAATATCCTAATCCTAAACCTATTGGGAATAAGAATATCATAATCCTAAACCTAAACCTATTAGGATTATGGAATCCTAATAAGTTTTGGCCTATATTGTATCTCATATAATAAAAACCCGATAACTTAAATCAATCTAACCTAATAAATATATTCATATATATTTATTTAGTGACTAAGAAATTAAGCCCAAGAGAAAAAGCTCAAATCACATCACTCTTTGTGTGCGACCCTGTAAGCTCATTTGATGTTGGCAATGGGCTTGATCATACTTCAAGGCCCATAAGTCATAAGTAGCCTCTAACATGACATTATTATTACTCAATCAAATGAGGATCGGTTATCCGATTTAACTTAATCACTTTGTAACATGATGTCAAGATTAATCAAAAGGCATAGATTAATTCATAGTTCAAGTTTCTTGATTCCTAGTTGACTGACTATAATAAATGACATTAATCAATTCATTTGAGCAAGGCCATGCATTTCTTCAGTCAAACTTTCAAGAAGCCCAATTGATATCTCTCTCATTTAAGAGAGGTATAAATCCCATCTATGTCATTCACATCCCTCCGTAAAATTCATTTAATGTCCAACATAAGACTACTTGTTATTCAGTTAAAGATAACTTAGTCTAATATCAAAACACTGAATTCCTCATGTAGGGAACCATGATGACTTCAGGTCAAAGGACTAAAGTCAAACCATATTAAGAATCACTAATGACATGAAACCATGTAGTGTTCTCACTATGAGTCGGTCCAATATATGTTCTCTAACATATATTTCTGTATCTGATTTGATAACTCATATCCATGGTCAATAAAACATGATCATCAATCAGAAGAATACTAACCTTAATTCATTATTGTTCCACCAATAATGATCGACTAGGGACAGTTTAAAATAGTATTATAAAGCTTATGGTTTTACTACCAAGTCACATAGTTGATGACATAAGCCTAATACTATTCATGGAATGTAAATCACTTTACATAAACAATATACATGCATATATGAAAGAATACCTCATAATCTATAAATAATAAGTCAGAATGTCAGTACAAAGGTCACATATGACCATTGTTCTATGGCGCACTACTTTTGTACCAACATTCTGACTTATTAATAATATATTATGAGGTATTTTTATATATGCATGTATATTGTTTATGTAATGCCATTTACATTCCATGAATAGTATTAGGCCTATGTCATCAAGATGTGACTTGATAATAAAACCATAAGCATTATAATACCTCATAATATTATCAAATCAGAAACATAGATACATGTTATAGAACATATATTGGATCGACCCACATAGAGAACACTGCATGGTTTCATGTCATTAGTGATTCTCAATATGGTTTGACTTTAGTCCTCTAAGCAGAAGTCATCATGGTTCCCTACATGAGGAATTCAGTGTTTTGACATTAGACTAAGTTATCTTTAACCAAATAAAAAGGAGTCTTATGTTGGACATTAAATGAATCATGCAGAAGGATGTAAATGATGTAGATGGGATTTGTACCTCTCTTAAATGAGAGAGATATCATTTGGGCCTTTTGACAAGTATGACTGAAGAAATGCATGGTTGTGCTCAAATGAATTGATGAGGAGTCATCAATATCATTTTTTATAGTTAGTCAACTTGGGAATCAAGAAACTATGATTAATCAAGGTTGACATGTGCCATGCCTTGTAATTAATCTTGATATCGTGTTACAAAGGGACTGAGTTTGTAACCATGTTTACAGGTTGAATCGGATTACTGATCCTCATTTGATTTGGGTAGTCATAATGTCTTGCTAGAGGTCGCTTATGAATTATGGGTTTTGAAGTGTGATCAAGCCCATTACTAACATCAAATGAGCCTACAGGGTCGCACACAAAGAGTGATGTGATTTGGGCTTATTCTCATTGGGCTAATTTATTTGGCACTAAATAAATATATGTGGATATATTTATTGGGTTAGATTGAATTAAGTTGTCAGGCTTTTATTGTATGAGATATAATATGGGCCGAAACTTATTGGGCTTCCATAATTCTAATGGGTTTAGGATTATGATATTCTTATTCCTAATAGGAGTAAGGATTAGGGTTTCTCTATAAATAGAGAACTTATGTCTCATTAGAGAAGACATGAAAACCCTAGCCACCTAGACCAAGCTACTCGTTCTTCTTCCGAGAGAAAATTTGTGCAGTGTTCTAAAGTGTTTTAGAACGTGTTACCACACATTAACCGTTGCCCAGATCATTCATCCTCGTGTGGATACCGGTAGAGGACATTCGCGTGTTATAGCGTCTACAAATCTTAAAACAAATGCCAATCCGCATCAAGAGTTAAATCTGTACATGTTGTGTAGTTTTGGTTATACTTTTGTTGTGTAGTATGGTCCATTTTGCTACGTAATGTGAATACCCGAGCCATAGGCGATCCAATAAACATATCCCATTGGCATAGCTTCAGTAGGCAAAATAGCCCATTGGCACAGTCACCAGGCACCTTCGGTGGGAAAAACAACCTATTGGGTACTTTGGGTGGGAAACACAGCCAGTTGGTGCACCTTTTATGGGAAAAAAACACATTGACAAGGTCATTAGGCACCTTCGGTTGCAAAAACAACCCTTTGGCACACCTTCAGTGGGTGACATAGCCTGTTGGCATAGTCCCTAGGCACCTTTAATGGCTAAAACAATCCCTTGGGTACCTTCGGTGGGAAAAACAGCCCGTTAGCACAGTCACTAGGCACCTTCTGCGAAAAAAATAGCCTGTTGGGCACCTTCGATGGGAAACATAGCTGTTTGGCACAACTTCGGAGGGAAAAATAGCCCGTTGGAATGGTCACTAAGCACCATCGATGGAAAAATAGCTTGTTGGGTACCTTCAGTGGGGAACACAGCTTGTCGGTACACCTTTTGTAGCCAAAACAACTCGTTGGCACGGTTGCTAGGCACCTTAGGTGGGAAAAGTAGCTCATTGGGCATCTTCGGTGGGAAACACAGCCCATTGGCACAGCTTCGGTAGGAAAAAAATCCCATAGGCAAAACTTTGGTGGCAAAACAGCCTGTTGGAGCGATCGCAAGACACCTTCGATGGGAAAAATAACTCGGTGGGCATCATCGGTGGGAAACACAACCCACTGACACACCTTCGGTGAGCAAAATCGAACGTTGACTAGGCACCTTCGGTGGGGAAAAAACATGTTGGCACAGTCATTAAGCACTTTTAGTGGGTAAAACAACTCGTTGGCACCTTCGATGGGAAAATAGCCTATTGGACACCATCGATGGGAAAACATCTTGTTGGGCACCTTCGGTGGGAAAACAACCTGTTGGCACACCATCGATGGGCAAAACAACCCATAGAGCACCTTCAGTGGGAAACTGCCTATTAGACACCTTCGATGGGGAACACAACCAATTGGTGGAACTTTGGTGGGAAAAACAACACGTTGACAAGGTCGCTAGGCACCTTTGATGGCAAAAATAGCCATTTGGCACACCTTCAGTGGGTAAGACAGCCTGTTGGCATAGTCCCCAGGTACCTTCAGTGGGAAAAATAGTCTGTTGGGCACCTTCGATGGGAAAAACAGCCCGTTGGCATACCTTTAGTAGGTAAAATAGCCTACCCCTTGGTTGACAAAAAAGCTTATTGGCATAGTCACGAGGCACCTTCGGCAGGAAAAATAACCTATTGGGCATGGTTGCTAGGCATGCTAGGTGGGAAAAGCAACCATTGGGCACCTTCGGTGGGAAACAAAGGTCGTTGACACAACTTCGGTGGGCGACACAACACATTGGCATGGTTGTTAGGCAACTTTGGTGGAAAAACATCTCATTCCCATATATTTGGAGGGCAACATAATCCATTAGCAAGGTTATTAAGCACCTTTGGAGGCAAAATAGTCTGTTGACAGCTTCGGTGGGAAAAGTAGACCATTGGCACACCTTCGGTAGGTAAAACAACTCTTTGGCACAAATTCGGTGGGAAAATGAACCCATTGCCAAGGTCGCTAGGCACCTTCAGCAAAAAAACAGTCGTTGGGCACCTTCGGTGGGAAAGCCAGCTCAGTGGCACATCTTTGGTGGACAAAACAGTATGTTGGCACATTCGCTACGCACCTTCGTTGGGCAAAACAACCATTTGGCATGTTTGCTAGGCACCTTTGGTGGGAAACATATCCCGTTGGCACACCTGCGATGGGCAAAATAGTTCGTTGGCACGGTTGCCAGTCACCTTCGGTGGGAAAAACAACTCGTTAGGCACCATTTGTTGGAAACATAGCCTGTTGGCACATCTTTAGTGAGCAAAATAGCATGTTGGCAGGGTCGTAAGGCACCTTTGTTGGGCACAACATCCCATTGGCACGTTTGCAAGGCAACTTCAGTAGGGAAGACATCTATTTGGCATACCTTTGATGGTCAAAATAACCCATTGGCACGATGACTAGGCACTTTCGGTAGGAAAAATGGCTCGTTGGGTAGCTTCGATAAGTAACATAGCCCGTTGGCACATCTTCGGTGGTCAAAACAGCACGTTGCCACAGTCGCTAGGCACTTTGGGTGGGCAAAACAGCCCGTTGGCACGTTCACTAGGCTCCTTCAATGGGAAAAACAGTTTATTACGCACCTTCAATGGGATAAACATCCTAGTTGCACACCTTCAGTAGGCTAAACAGACCTTTCCACACCTTTGGTGGGCAAAACAACCCGGTACGTAACTTCAGTGGGAAACATAGCTCGTTGGCATACCTTTCAATGGGCAAAACAACACGTTGGCACGGTCGCTAGGCTCCTTCAGTAGGAAAATAGCCTCTTGGGCACCTTTGATGGGAAACACATCCTGTTGGCACACCTTTGATAGGAAAAATAGCACATTGATAGAGTCGATAGGCGGCAAAACAGTTTGTTCGGCACCTTCGTTGGGATAAACATCCCATTCGCACACCTTTGGTAGAAAAAGCAACCCATTGGTAAGCATTCGGCAGCCAAAATAACCCATTGGCATAGTCACAATACACGTTTGAGGGTGAGACAACCCGGTGGGCACCTTCGATGGGAATCCCCACCTGTTGGCACACCTTTGGTGGATAAAACAACACATTAGCACAATTGTCGGGCATCTTCGGTAGGAAAAACTACCCATTGGGCACCTTTGGTGGGAAACACAACCTATTGGCACGCCTTTGCTGGGCAAAACAAAACGTTGACACCGTCATTAGCCACCTTCAGTGGGGAAAACAACATGTTAGCACGGTCGCTAGGCACCGTCAGTAGGAAAAATTGCTCGTTGGGCTCCTTTAGTAGTAAACACAACCCGTTGGCACAACTTTGGATGGCAAAATAGCACCTTAGCATGGTCACTAGCCACCTTTGTTGGGCAAAATAGTCTGTTGCTTGGCACCTTCGATGGGAAACATAGTCTATTGGGCACTTCTGGTGAGAAAAACAACCTGTTGGCACACCTTTAATAGGCAAAACAGTCTATTGTCACACCTTTGATGGGAAAAATAGCCCATTTGCACACTCACTAGGTACCTTTGGGAAGCAAAACAGCCCCTTGGTACGGTCGCTACGCACCTTCGTTGGGAAAAATAGCCTGTTGGCACACCTTCGGTGGACAAACTAGCCCTTTGGCAGTATCGCTAGGCACCTTTAGTGGGCAAAACAACTTGTTGACACGATTGTTATGCACCATTTTGTTAGGAAAAACAAGCTATTGGTAGGGTCGTTAGGCACCTTTGGTAAGAAAAAAGCCAATTGACGAAGCTTCGATGGAAAAAAAAGCACATTGGCGCGACTATTAGGCACATTCAGTGGGAAAAACAACTAGTTGGCACACATTTAAAGGGCAAAACAACCTGTTGGCATGGTCACTAGGCACCTTCGATGGGAAAAACACTCTCTTGGGCACTTTTTGGTTGGTTGCTATGCACCTTTGGTGGGTAAAATAGCCCGTTGGCAAGGTCACTAGGCACCTTTAGTGGGCCAAACAGCTCGTTAGTACCCCTTCGATAGGCAACACTGCTAGTTGGCACAGTCGCTAGGTACCTTCAGTAGGTAAAATAGTGCGTTGGGCACCTTTGGTGGAAAAAGCCACTCCTCGGCACACCTTTGGTAGACAAAACAGCCCGTTGGCGCACATTTGGTGGGAAAAAACAACCCGTTGGCACGATCGCTAGGAACCTTCAGTGGAAAAAAATAACCTGTTGGGCACCTTTGATGGAAACACAGCCTTTCGGCACACCTTTGGTGGGAAACATAGCCTGATGACACGGTTGCTAAGCATCTGTTGTGGGAAAAATAGCCGATAGGGCATCTTTGGTGGGAAACATAACTCATTGGCACACCTTTGGTGGGCAAAATATCCCATTGGCATGATCACTAGGCACCTTCAATAGGAAAACAACTAGTTGGCACACATTCAGTGAGCACAATAGCTCATTGGCATCGTTGTTAGGCACCTACGATGGGAAAAACACTCCGTTGGGTACTTTTGGTTAGAAAAATAGCCTATTGACACACCTTTAATAAGTAAAACAGCCCATTGGCAGACGTTTGGTGGGTAAAACATCCTGTTGGCTCGATCGCTAGGCACCATCAATTCAAAAAATAGCCCGCGGGCACACCTTTTGTAGGTAAAATAGCTTGTTGGCACGGTCCCTAGTCACCTTTGTTGGGAAAAACAACCCATTGGGCACCTTCAGTAGGAAACATAGGTTGTTGCCACACCTTCGGTTGATAAAATAACACATTGGCACGGTTGTTATGGACCTTTAATGGATAAAATAGCCCATTGGCACATTCATTAGACACCTTCAGTGGGAAAATAGCCCTTTGGCACACCTTTGGTGGGAAAAAGACCATGTTGGCATACCTTTAGTGGGAAAAATAGCATGTTGGCATAATTGCTAGGCACCTTTGGTGGGCAAAAGAAATTGTTGGCACGTTTGCTAGTGACTTTGATGGGAAAAATGACTCATTGTCACCACTTTAATGGGCAACACAGCCCGTTAGCACAATCATTAGGCATCTTCGATGGGTAAAATAACCTATTAGCATAGTCACTAGGCACCTTTGGTGGGCAAAACAACCAGTTGCCACACTTGCTAGGCTCCTTCAGTAGGAGAAACAACCGGTTAACACACCTTCAGTGGGTAACACAGCCCGTTGACACGTTCCTTAGGTACATTCAGTGGGCAAAATAGTCTGTTAGGCACCTTCGGTAGGCAAAACAACCCTTTGGCACGGTCTCTAGGCACCTTCATTAGGAAAACAACCTGTTGGGCACCTTTGGTGGGAAAACAGCCCGTTGGCACACCATCAATGGGCAAAACAGCTCATTAGGCCTTTGGTAGGAAAAACAGTGAATTGGGCAACTTCGGTGGGAAACACAACTAGTTGGCACACCTTTTGTGGACAAAATAGCCCGTTGGCAAGGTCTCTAGGCACCTTCAGTGGGAAAAACAACCCATTGGGCACCTTCAGTAGGAAACACAACAAGTTGGTGCACCTTCAGTGAGAAAAATAGCATGTTGACACAGTGGCTAGGCACCTTCAGTGGCAAAAAGAGTCCTTTTGCACACCTTTGGTGGTAACATAGCCCATTGGCATAGTTGTTAGGTACATTCAGTGGGCAAAACAATTCACTAAGCACCTTCGGTGGGAAAGACAGCCTGTTGGCACACCTTCAGTAGGCAAAATAGCCCATTGGTGCAACTTCGGTGGGCAAAATAGGTTGTTGCCATAGTCCTGAGTTACCTTCTATATGAAAAACAACCTATTGGGCACCTTCAGTGTGAAGCACTGCCTATTGGCACACCTTCAGTGGGGGCAAAGCAGCCCGTTGTCACAGTTGCTAAGCAATTTTAGTGGGAAAAATAGCCCGTTAGGCACCTTCGGTGGGGAACATAGCTTGTTGGCACACATCCGGTAGGCAAAACAACCTGTTGGCATGATAGCTAGGAACCATAAGTGGGAAAAGTAGCCCGTTAGGCACCTTTGGTAGGAAACAAAGCTCATTAGCACACCTTCAGTGGGTGACATAACACGTTGGCATGGTCGTTAGGCACCTTTGGTGGGAAAAATGACTTATTGCCTCACATTAGCAAGGCAATACATCTCGTTGGCTAGGTTGCTAGGCACCTTTAGTGGGAACAACAGTTTGTTTGCACAATTTTGGTAGGCAAAATAGCTCTTTGGCACACCTTTGGTGGGAAAAACAACCCGTGGGCACGATCGATAGGAACCTGTGGTAGAAAAACAACCCATTGGCCACCTTCGCTGGGAAAGCCAGGTCGTTGGCACATCTTTGGTGGGAAAAGCGTCACGTTGGCATGGTCGCTAGGCACCTTCAATGGGTAAAATAGCCCATTGGTACGATCGTTAGGCACCTTTGGTGGGCAAAATAGCTAGTTGGTATGGTTGGTAGGCACCTTCGATGGAAAAATAACTTTTTGTGTACCTTCGGTGGGAAACACAACCTGTTGGCACATCATCAGTTTGTAAAACAGTCCACTGTCACGGTTACTAGGTGCCTTTGATTGGAAATCAACCCGTTGGGCACCTTCAAAGGAAACATAACATGTTGGTAAGGTTGCCAGCCACCTTCGATGGGCAAAATAGCCCGTTGTTGCATTCACTAAGGGCCATTGGTGGGAAAAACAACCCATTTGCACTCCTTCGATGGGAAAATAGCATGTTGGCACAGACGCTTAGCACCTTCAGAAGGAAAAAACCCCATTTGGA
The DNA here is from genome assembly GCA_025629805.1 of Erythroxylum baracoense. Lineage (NCBI taxonomy): Eukaryota > Viridiplantae > Streptophyta > Magnoliopsida > Malpighiales > Erythroxylaceae > Erythroxylum > Erythroxylum baracoense. The sequence continues at coordinate 10,494 of JAOTAY010020403.1, forward strand.
AGCATTTGATAGGAAACACAATCTGTTAGCACACTTTCAGTGGTCAAAACAGATCGTTGGCACGATCACTAGGCACCTTAGGTGGGAAAACAACCCCTTAGGCACCTTTGGTGGGAAAAACATCCCGTTGCACACCTTTAGTAGGTAAAATAACCCGTTGGTACGGTCATTAGCCACCTTCGTTAGAAAAAATAGCTCGTTGTCACAGTCGCTAAGTACCTCCTGTAGGAAAAACAACCTATTAGGTACCTTCAGTGGGAAACACATCTTATTGGCACACCTTTAATGGGCAAAACAGTATATTGACATGGTCACTAAGCACCTTTGGTGGGAAAATAGTCTGTTCGGCACCTTCGGTAGGGAACACAGCTCGTTGATACACCTTTGGTTGGCAAAACAACCCATTAACACAGTCGTTAGGCACCTTAGGTGGGAAAACCAGCCCGTTGGGCATCTTCGGTGGGCAAAAAAGCTCGCTGTTACATATTTGCTGGGAAGAACGACTTGTTAGCACAGTTGATTGGCACCTTTGGTGGGTAAAATGGTCCGTTGGTATGGTCATTAGGCACCTTCTTTAAGAAAAACATCTTATTGGCACAGCTTCGGTAGGCAACATAACCCGTTGGCATAGTGACTAGACACCTTTGGTGGGCCAATCAGTCCGTTGGGAATCTTTAGTGGGAAAATAGTTTGGATCTCTTACGGCCCGAAAATGCCCAATGCACAGCGGAATGGACCATAGGACTTCAGGTCTTGTGCCTTAGTTAATCAAAATTTCATAACAAAAAGTGTATGAAATTACCTCTTGAAGCTCGCGGATTGGGATTCTTTTGAGCTATCTTGACATTGCAGCTCACGAATGTCTTCTACCGGTATCCACACAAGGATGAACGATCTGGGCAGTGACTAATGAGTGCTAGCATATTCTAAAACACTTTAGAACGCCACATAGTTTTTCTCTCAAGAAAAGGAACGAATGTTTAGGTAGTTAAGGCTTTTCGTATATCTTCTAATGAGACATAAGCCCTGTATTTATAGAGATTCCCTTATCCCTATTCCTAGTGATAATAGGACAATCCTATTTTAATAAGAATAGGAATATCCTAATCCTAAACCTATTAGGAATAAGAATATCATAATCCTAAACCCAGTAGGATTATGGAAGCCTAATAAGTTTCGCCCCATATTATATCTTATATAATAAAAGCCCGACAACTTAATTCAATATAACCCAATAAATATGTCCATATATATTTATTTAGTGCCTAAGAAATTAGGCCCAAGAGAATTAAGCCTAAATCGCATCACTCTTTGTGTGCGACCCTATAGGCTCATTTCATGTTGGTAATGGGCTTGATCACACTTCAAGGCCGATAAGTCATAAGCAGCCTCTATAAGACATTATGATTATCCAAATCAAATGAGGATTGGTAATCCAATTTAACCTATAATCACGGTTACAAACTCAGTCCCTTTATAACACGATATCAAGATTAAACATAAGGCATGGTACATATCAATCTTTGATTAACCATAGTTTATTGATTCCTAAGTTGACTGACTATAACAAATGACATTGATGACTCCTTATCAATTCATTTTGAGCACAGCCATGCATTTCTTCAGTAAAACTTTCGAGAAGCCTAATTGATATCTCCCTCATTTAAGAGAGGTACAAATGCTATCTACGTCATTCATATCCCTCCGCATGATTCATTTAATGTCCAATATAAGACTACTTGTTATCTGGTTAAAGATAACTTAGTCTAATGTCAAAACACTAATTTCCTCATATAGGGAACCATGATGACTTTAAGTCAAAGGACTAAAGTCAAACCATATTGAGAATCACTAATGACAAGAAACCATGTAGTGTTCTCTTTATGGGTTGGTCCAATATATGCTCTCCAACATATATCTATGTTTTTGATTTGATAACTCATATCCACGATCAATAAGATGTGATCATCAATCAGAACACATACAAGCCTTAATTCCTTATTGTTCAACCAATAACGATCAACTAGGTACAGTTTAGAATAGTATTATAATGCTTATGGTTTTACTACCAACTCACATATTTGTTGACATAAGCCTAATACTATTCATGGAATGTAAATCACATTACATAAACAATATACATGCATATATAAAAGAATACC
>JAOTAY010020404.1:0-12646 GCA_025629805.1 Erythroxylum baracoense
AAATGCATATAACACTATTAGGCACAATTGCCTAATTCTCAACAAATCATAAGAAATCCAATCACAATTAATCACATAAATCACATCAGTTATGATCACAATTGATCATGATCACAATCACATGAAACACATAAATCACAAATAACACTTCTATGTCAGAACTTCCAACATGCAATCATCGGACCTCCTGTCCGGAATTCTCAGTCAGAAACAACCACAAATCCCACCATTATTCTCCACAATTTGTAAGAAACATAAAGAACACAAAGATTGAGGGACCGTCTAGGTCACTCACCAATAGCCTCCGAAGCTAATGCTAACTCCTGTTTGAAGAACATCTAGGGAGGTGACACAATTCTGGTTTCAGATGAATTAGAAGGGAGACAATAGCTCTGCTTTAGTTCAAGGGAACAGTCTCCAGTAACTTAGACCTAGAATCTTTTGGAGTTTATAGGGAATTGAGGATTGAGTGAGGGTTCAACTAGGGAAGATGATGTTATTGGTGTTGCAGAATTTGAAATTAAAGGTGGGAAGTTGCTATTATCCATGGAGGGAAGGTAAAGACTGCTAGCTAAAGTTGAATCAAGGAGTTATAGGGTAACAAGAAGAGGCTAATGTTAAGGATGGGTGAAAGGAAATGAATTAAGGTGTTTGTGATGCAAAGGAAGAAGCAAGTATGAGAATAAGTTTGGATAAAGGAGTGCAGAAAAAGTAAGGTAGGAGAAGAAATTTAGCAAGAATGGGAGAAAAAGGAAAGAGATGTAGAAGATGGAAATAACAGAAGAAGTAGGGTGTGTGAAGTTTAAAAGAGATCTAAAGAGCAAAATGAAGATGAAGAAGGTGAACAGTAGTTTATACAAAATGAAAAGTACCATAATGAACAATATTTCATCCGTTTTTTTTGATCAAAATGAAGCTTAAAAATATTAGCTTTTATATTACATTTATATATGCATCTAATCATAATTTCTAAAAAAAAGCCTTTTGGAAAAATTGAGGGACATTAACTCTATTATCCTCATCCCTCAGATAATTGTAGGTAACTGTAACATCAATTTATTCCTGTTAAAAGTAAAAGGCATTGCTTACTTAAAGATTTATATAGAGGATCTCAAGAATTGTATGGCTAATATTTATGTCACAGACCCAAACATGGAGAGGAACTTCTTCACTTACTCAAATAGGAAAAATGGTAGATCGAGGTTGAGAAAAAAGATGGATAGAGCTGTGATAAATGCTTAATGGCTAATGGAATTCCTAAACATTAAGGCCTCATTCCTAAATCCACACATCTCAAATCAAACTCCTATTTTTTATTCAGAATTTAAGCATTGTAAAGTGGTATCATTTTCTATTATGCTTTAATAAATTCCAAGCTAATTTAGAGGTCTTTAAAGGAGTAATGTTCAAGGATCTTAACATGGAGTTACTAACACTATAGAAAAGATTTCAAATCTATTATCCTTAAATCCAACTGATCCCCTACTACAAGATCAACAAAGGATGCTTTAAAATTGTATAACTAAGTTATAGATTCTAGTTGCTCCTTACTTTAGCAAAGATTTTGAATGCTATGTCTCAAAGATAGGGATAGAAACTCTAAATTCTTCTTCATGTCAATCATAGCTTGAAAGAATATAGGTATGATTTCTTCTCTAATAACAGCTAATGGCATAATAGTTGAGGCTAAATCTAAATTGAAACAAGAAGCTTTTAGGTACTGTATATGGATCTAGTAATGTTACCAACTCTTTAGTGAGTCTTCTTAAAGACATCATCATGGAACAAATATACTCACAAGAAATACAGTACTTAACCAAACTTTTCAATGCTCTTACTGTGGATAGATTATTATTTAATTTTCATCCCTATAAAGCTCTAGGTCTAAATGGGCTTAATGCATTTTTTTCCCAAAAAACTTGGCCTTAGATCAATGACTTAGTAGTAGATGTGGTGTAGAGTATTTCAATCATGGTAAAATATTGAAAGAGCTCAACAAAACCTTGGTTTGCCTAATTTTTAAAGTAAAATCATAAAACCTTAAAGGAAATCTAACCTATTTGTTATAACAACACTATTTATAATACAATTTCCAAACTCATTTCAGATGGGCTTAAACTTGGCTTAGCTTATTATATTAATACCATTTAAAGGGCCTTCTTAAAGGGGAGACAAATAAAGATAATATTTTTCTTGCTTAGGAGCTCTTTAAAAATTATAATAGAAAATAATCAAGGAAAGATTATGCTATTAAAATTGATTTTACTAAAGCTTTTAATACCATTGATTGGGATTTTAGCTTAAATACTTCAAAAGTTTCTAGTTTCCTTAATACATTTGTGAATTGGATTGAACAATGCTTATCTATTATTTGCTATTGCATCAGTATCGATGGTGAGCTAACTAACTTGATAAAGAGTGTTAGGGGTCTAAGACAAAGGGACCTTTTTCTCCTTACCTCTTCATTCTAGGAATGGAGATTCTATCCAGACTCATTAAGCAAATTATTTTCCAAGACAACAAATCTAAATATCAACCTACATGTAAAAGATTGGGAATTGTTTACCTAACTTTTAAAGACGACCTCATCTTGTTCTTTAAAAGTAAAACCTATTTAGTTAAGATCCTTATAGCTACCTTGAATTCATTCAAAGTAATCTCAAGTCTATTTACAAATAGGGAAAAAAGTTTTTTAATTGTCTAATTGGGTGCATTGGAAATATCAAACTTGATTAGCTCCATTATTGGTTTGAAATTGAGTAAGCCTCCAATCACTTATCTAAGAAACCTAATATCCTCTAAAAGGCTAACCTATGCTAAGTTTTAGCCATTGATAAAAAAAGGTTTAAAAAAGGACTTCTAAATAAAGCATTAGGAACTTATCCTTCACTGGTAGAATTTAATTAATAAACTTAGTGATTAACAACTTAAATATATATTAGCTTACCCATTTATTGATATCTAATAATGTTTTCAAACTATAGGAAAAATATTTGAGACAATTCTTATAGGTTAGAGATACCTCTAAACATGCTTTAGCAAATGTAAAATGGTCTGAGCTATGCCTACCTAAGCAAAAAAGGGGGACTTAGAGTTATTCTAATAAAAATCACCAACAAAACTCTTTATTAAAAGGATTTGGAGGCGAGTTAGCTTTATGGGTCAAATGAATTCATGCATATGACTTAAAGAAGGAAAGCTTTAGAGTATCCAACTAAAACATAATAACTCATGGACCTTAGTAAACATCCTAAAGCTAAGGGAAAGTGTAAGGTTAAAATTCCTCACTAAAATAAGTAATGAGGAATCATCCTTTTTCTGACATGACAAATGGTTAATAATGGGAATCCCGAGTATAATCTCTAAATTATCTCCTTTAAAGAATTTAATACCAAGTAATGCATTAATAGGATAGGTTTTGAGGAATTCTTAGACATACTTGAATCAGGTGCATAGATCTTATCTTATCAAGTAGATTTTTATATAAAACCTCAACCTAAATTAAGAGGATGTACAATTTGAAAAAAAAAACACTCTGGTATATCCTCCAACTATCTTGTAGAAATCTTCTTAAGAACTCAACGCAAAAGTCTAATCGTTGTCACCTAGTGTTGTTCAAGCAAGCCAATTATATGGCTTTCTTTTACTCATTGGCTAGCCTTCAAGAATATACTAGGAACTTTTGATAGATTAAAGAACTTACTCCATATCTCTAAAACTTGTGTTTTATAAAATATGGAAGTTGAAAAAAGATCACCTTTTTTCTTTCAAATACAGATAATCCTATTCAATTTCGAAATAAGTTTAGGAATTATACGATAGGAGTGCATCACAAAACAACATAGCAGATATAGATAACTAGTTCTTTAAAAGACTTGGTATAAAGAGGGAGGAGCTTATATTATAGAAAATAACATCTACAAAATGTATTATATTCCCTATACACTAAAAGGAATAGAAGAATATTCAAAAGGACTACTCTTTAGGAAAATACCCCCTTATAAAACCTATTTCATAGCACTAGGCCACAATGAATTACACATGGATTACATAAAAATTACAGTCAAACCCTAGTCACCAGGTGGTCACTGCTATTGTAAGATTGATACTAATCTATTATCAGCCAGACTATAACGAAGAATATCTCCAAATGCTACTCAAATACTATAAACCATATGCAAATCAAGTGAAGTAAGTCTTATTTGCTTAGAAGCTAAGGTTACCTTGATCATATGGGTTAGTTACTCGTCTTTTCTAAGCTTTGTATTTAACTTTATATTTATCAATCAGATTCTTTAATTTTTTTAAAAAGATAAAATTTTTCTTTTCTATATATATAAGTAATTAGTATTTTATTGATAAGTAAAAGGTATATATGTAATTGAGTTCTTAACTTTTTAAAAAAATAAATGAATTTTATTATCTCAAGTAGAGCTTTTACAACATTACAAGGACTCAGTCATAACTGGTACTATTAAAACAAGATGAAATCTAAAGATCCCATAAGTTCCTCATTTTAGTACTAGCATTTAGATGATCATCATGAGCTAAGAGGACTTCTTTATTCCAGTTCATGATTTTATCAATTAGGATGTGTTTAGAACCTCCTTTTTTTATGCATCCTGAAGTTCCTTTGTCTCCTAATTACATTGATGGATCATGTAAAAGTTATTTTTAGAATGATTCCATCCTATTGACTGATTAAATTGATTAATAACCTAATCTAGTATATGTTCCCATTCTCTTTGAGTAGGATACTTACATTAATTGTTGCGTCCAAATGACTTGAGACTAGCTACATCAGAAAAAGAGATGGCTCCTTGATTCAGGTCAATCTTTATACAATAGATAGGTAGGGTATTTCTAATCCATTTATCCTTGCTCATAAGTTTGTGTTTGATCACTACCCAGTAGATCACAAAAGCTTTAGAGGAAAGATTTTTGGTCCAAATTAGGTCAAACCAGGATATTTAGATTAAGTATGCTATCGATACTTAAAGATAAGAAGACTTATTAAAATTTTGAGGCTATGTCCCTTCCAAATAATTGTATCTTCATCGTAGGACGGAGAGTGCTGAGGTAGAAAGTTTGTAATAGTGCTAGACCTGCTAAAGTTGCACCATCATCTACCATTTTGAATGATGTATTTAACTTGGCCTTTAATAGAATCCTGGTGATTTAGTATAATTCTCATGTATAGAGGACTTAATTTTTTCTAGTTTCCAAACCAAAACTAAGTCCTTTTCCCATTTTTCACTTGATATTTAAATCAGTGATAAATTAATTCCCTCATTCTTAAAATATGAACCAGGATCCATGATTGTTCCCTACTGGTACTTAATTGCCAAAAACTAATGTATTTTAAATAGTATTCATTGATCCATTTGGACCAAAGTGTTTCCATGTCATTGAAAAGTCTCCACACTCTTGTTGCGAAAATGACCTTTTGTATAATCTATATAGGTACTAATCCTAGCCCCCTTCTTGTTTAGGTAAACATAATTCATCCCTTGTCAATTTTGCCCTTTATAATTGTCCACCTTACTTGGCCAAAGGCCTATCTCCATCTCCCATCAAAGTAGAATTCACATTCCAAGTCATCCTGTTTTCCATCCAATTGAGTCCTAGTTTGGGGCAAAGGAAGGCCCCATCTGTTTTAGGTGATCTATATATTCATTTCAAAAAACTTAATTTTAGACTTAAATGATTGCAGCTGAGGGATGTAACTAAAATACTTTGGCTTATAAATGGTGATAAGGACTTTAAGGCATTTGAGTGGAGGTTAATGAATTTGTAATATAATGATTCTACTTAAAGCTTTTGCGTTTTGAATGTTAGATGATATATAGATGTTGCTCTTCATATAGATAATATTGAGTCCTAATATTTTAGAGAACTCCTTTACAATTCTCATAATGAGATTTAAAGTTTATGTATCAACACCATAACATATCATTATGTCATCTGCAATAGCCAAGTGGCTAATCTTCAGTCCTTTGCATTTATGATGATAGACAAACATGTCATTGTCATAAATGAGGTATTGGATTAACCTAGATAAGGCTTTAATAGCTATGGTAAATAGATAGGGGGAAAGTGGACCCCCTATCTTATGCCCTTGGAATTTCTAAATATATTGGTTGATTCCTATTGATTAATGAGTTGAATAAGACTGAGGAAATGCTTTCTTTTATTCAATAAAAAAATTAATCTAGATAACCAAAAGTTTGTAGGCATTTAATGATGAAATCCTATTTGATGGTGTCAAAAACATTAAAGAAATAAATCTTTAGTGCACAACTCTTTCTATGCCTTCTTATGGTATAATCTTTCATTTATTCCTAGACTAACATTATGTTGCCACTGATTGACCTCCCAACTACGAAAGATCCTTATGCTTGGTTAATCAAATCCTTAAGTGGATTATTGAGTCTACCTACAATGATTTTAGAGATAACCTTGTATGTAGTATTGAAATAAGATATTAGGTGAAAATCCATCATTGAACAAGGGTTTAAGCATTTTGAATTAGACAAAATTAGGTTCTATTCAATTATTTAAGCATCCTTATAGTGAAGAAGAATTCTTAGATAGTTTTTACTAAAAATCTTCCTATGGTGCTCTAAGTATCTTAGAAAAAGAGTGCACTATATCCATCAAGTCCTAGCACTTTATAAGGGTTCAATCTAAACAAAGTGTGCTTGATTTCTTGCTTAGGGATAGGCTTAATTAGAAGGTTATTCATTTCCTAACAGACACTCTCTCTAATAGCCCAAGGAATATTCTTAGAGATTTCATACATATTTAAGCCAATTCTCATCAATTTCTTAAAGCAATCTAGTGTAATATTCTCCATCTCATTTTGATCTATAGATTTGTTCCCATTTTCATCTTGCAACATTAATATTTTGTTCTTGTTTCTATGGGCTAGAATAGAGTTATGAAAGAACTTAGTGTTAGCATCACCTTCTTTAAGCCACCGAATTCTTTCCTTTTACCTCTAGATGGAGCTACGTATAGAAAGTGTTGAGTTATACTCATTTAGTTTGATAGATTTAAGAGCTCTCAATGTCTGATTATGTACATTATTAGAGTAAATGATAGGTTTAACACCTACTAAATATGAATGAAATTTTCTAAAGAAATTTTTTTTTCTTTATTATGAAATAATTGAGTACAGTTCTCTATTTATGTCGAAATTCTTTCTAAAATCATCAATCATAACATAAGAGATGAGGACAAATTTAAATTCCATAGGAAGTGTGACCAAATACAAATACCCTAAATTTTACTTATAATCGTCTCCTGTTATTTTATGGATCTAATGCAAGATTTGCCTTATGTCTTATGAATTATGAATGACTTTCTCTTAGTAGTTAATATTATAATAACCGTAAGTACATGATATAGTTGTAGATAGTATCGGTAAGTACGGCTCGATCTTACAAGGATAACGAATACTAGTAGTTATTGTTATTCTATTATCTAATCTACAACTGGATTGTGGTTTTTGAATTTAAGAAAGAAAAATTAAGCAAAGAAAATAATGGGTAGCACAATTAAAGCAGAGAATTATAAAAGCACTTAGTTAATTTCTAAAATCAATAATTAGTAGTTAGGTTTCTAATCCCCTTGACCCTCAACAAATTGATCTTTTATTATGCAATTGTTTTGTTAATTTATTGGATCGTGGAGACTCCTATGTTATGCTAATAGCTGACCTTGAGTTCACTAACAACTAATCCTAAGGTTTCCTGTAGAATTACTCAGGTTAAAGTTTATAGGTTTCCTTTATCATTTTATGAGTCCTTCTATTAGGTTTAAACATAATCTAGAAGTTTTATGTCATCCTATCTCTAGGGTTGCAATCAACTCTTTCCAATTATCATAGATCTATTCATCAATAGGATTTATTAATCTTTACGTTTGAAATCAAATTATGATATAATATTCTAGACTACTAAAACATAAATAAAACAAGTAATTGAATCGCACCAAATCAATGAAGCAATTGCATTAATAAGAGAGTCAACATATGTTAAGGTATCAAAATAAGGTTCATCTAACCTAAATACTAATGAAATATTTAGTTACACATTGGCAAATATGAAATCAAACATACATAAATAGAAAGATGAATTGAAAACAACATAATCATAATTCTAAACCTCCCTGATTGTCTTTTATCGAGTATTCTTGAGATATAGAAGTCTGATCTTGTATTCCAAGGATTTGTTGATAAAATCTTCGCATTTCCCGCTCCTCTTACTTATAATCGCACCTAGAGTCACCTATGAGAAGTTCAGAACATCTCCTTTCGTCTTCCTCCCTCAATTGCCTCTAAAAAGTGTCTTTTATATTGAATTATAGGGTTTTGGTAGATGTATGATCTTGTGCACAACCGTGCATCAAATCTTGCATAACAAAATTCTCTAAATATTGTGAAACTGCACGGTTTGGGAGACACACACTGGCAGTTGCACAGCTGTGTGTCAAATCTTCATTTTATGCCATTTTTTCGTCTGAATTATTTTCCTTTAAGTCTATGAAGGTAATTATAACTTATATACACACTTAGAGAGAATTAAGTACCAAATATATAAGAAAAGTATAAAATATCAAGCAAAATACATCAAATATGGGTAAAAATATGCTCAATTATTCATTTATGAAATATTCCCACACTTAAGCTTTTGCTTGTCCGCAAACAAACTATAATCAAAATTATAAATATATAACATCAATCTATCATCAATCCTAATATGTCCATTCATATTATAAATCATCATATCATATTGAATCAAATTAACATACAATTAAATTCAAGTTATCCTAAAATTAACTTCCAAATCATCATATCATATTGAATCAAATTAACATACAGTTAGATTCAAGTTATCCTAAAATTAACTTCCAAAGTAATATTAATAGTAATTATATCAACAATCGTATTGAAATCAAAAGCATATATATTTAAACCCTTATAAAGATTTCACTCAATGCACTCAAGTGTTTAGGGTGAAAAGTATCAAAACTCTCAACCAATGCATAGTAGAACTCTTACCATAAGCTTGCAATAAAATCACGTCTCCACCACTTATGCATAAACTAGAAACAAAAATCCAAAGGTCTTTATAAGGTTGTAACGAGGTTGAGGTATGGTATGATTAGGATAATAAAAAGGGTTAAAATGAAGGAAATTTACTACACAATACATTCCATGACTTGTTCGTAAATACAAATAGTTCCTTTCAATGCAACTTTATAGGTACCATAAACTTATTCACGATTTTGCTCCTCTTTTTTTATTTTTTTAAATCACAAAATTCCTTACCATAATAATAAACATATTGGAGCTTTCAAAAATTTCAAGTCTCAATAAGTAAACAACTGGTTAAATCAATGAAAGTGACTAAGGCTCAACTTGGTTATTCTTAAAGGTAAATTTAAGGGTGTGGTAATTTTCAAAGAAATAGGCTTAAACATATTGTTTAATACAAGTGCCTTCTTCATGTCAATGTTTCTAATTTAACAAATATGGTCTCAATATGTATAATAAAAGCAAGTTATAGAATAATCCTCCTACACATTGAAATCAAACATGAAAAAATTAACAAGAGCTTAAAAATTTTAAATTTTTTTGCTCTTTTAGGATTAAAAGCTCATAAAAAAGATAGGTATTATGCATGTAGATAATATGCAATATCATTCAACTTGATCATCTCAATGGTACTAACCATCATCCTTTTGCATACCAATTCAATCAATAATTAACAATGAAACATAGTATTGATGGACAGATTTCAACCAATTCACAATATCAGTTAATAAGATTCATAATCAAGATCATAATAAACTTTAAAAATCATTAAAATTAATAAAATTGAAAAAAATCTCTAAAAATTCATTAAACCCATCCCCACACTTAAAGTTGTACATTGTCCCCAATGTACAAAATACCAGTATAGGTAAAAGTGAGAGAGTTTTTTGGTACTTTCCTTATTATGATGATTTCTTGATTTCAGATCCATCCAACAGTAAAGGATAAAAAGAACCAAGAAATAGAGATAACATAAAATAACATGAAATAAAATCCTATACTAACAGACAAAATAAAATCAAAATGAAATAAAACTGAAACTTATCCTAATTTATGGGTTGCCTCCCTTGTCACGCTTGTTTAATATCAGTAGCTCGGTGTACCCTTTATGTTGAACTTCATCCTGAATCAATAATGAGTGGCTTGCTTCCATCCATTTCTAAAAAGGATAAAAAGAACCAACAAATAGAGATAATATAAAATGATATGAAATAAAATCCTATACTAACAGACGAAATAAAATCAAAACGAAATAAAACTAAAACTTATCCTAATTCATAGGTTGCCTCCCATGTCACGCTTGTTTAATATCATTAGCTCGGTGTACCCTTTATGCTAAACTTCATCTTGAATCAATAATGAGTGGCTTGCTTCCATCCATTTCTTTGGGTAAAGGTTTCATAGGCTATAAGTAGGCCACCTATTGTAAGTTAATAATAAGGGCATAATTGATTAAGTTAGTAAAACCAATTAATTGCAGTAATGCCCCTTTTAATGAAATACTATTAATAACATAAGGAATAACAGAATTCCTTGTATTATCGGTTGGCTCAAATATTTTGTCTTAGAGGAAATGGAAACCCTCCATATAGAAGGTCACTATCAACACCTTATTAGTAGTTTCCTTACTTGGTTCCTCTGCCAGTTCTTCCCTACCTACCTGTGTCCACTCTTCTTCTTCTTCATGGACAAAGGTTTCTGAATCATCTTCTTCAATTACCTTCTGCCACTCCTTTACTTTCCCTTTTTGGATGGAGGCTTCTTCGGGAAGCTCTTCTTGGAATGTCTCTTCATCCATGAAGCTAATTGTCATCTTTTCTTCACTTTGCAGCGTTAATAGGTTCAAATAGTATTCTACGTTATAATCAAGATATTTAGGTGAAAAACTCTTTCTTTGAATTTTTGTAGGCTAGCTTTAAGTTCGATAAGGTATTCCATTATGTTATTTGTAACATTTCCATTTTCTTTTTCTTCTTCTTTTTTTGGGAGCTCGTTTCCATTCCTAAGACGATTGTCATTTCATGTTCTTTAGGATTTGTTTCATTACTACTAGGCAAACTCCTTTGTAGAACTTCAAATAGAATCTCCACTAGATGGTCCATCCGATTCACTAATTTTGTATACGAGCATCTATTTCTTGATGCCTCATCATTGATTCTTAAATGAAATCGATCATCATATCTTCCAAGGTTGGCTAGTTAATTGGAGATGCTTGGTACTGTAAATATCCAACTAGAGCATCATTGTCCCATCTATAGGCGTAAGAGTTACTCCATTATTATAGTTGTTCTCGTATAATGCACCTTGAGGTTGGTTGTACATGCTCAATTGCTCCCATATATATGCTGGTGTCTGACATTCATGATTATAGTGATAACTCCCACCAATATGGCGACATGGCTTAAATATCAGTTGAGTTTTCGAAAACATGTGAGAACACCTCCCTCTCCTATAAGGAGACAATTTGTATTACGAAGGCACATTCTGGCTCCCATAAAAGTACTGTCTGTTCCATCCTTTTATTATGAGTTGTGGCTATGATAATGAATTTTAAATCTTACAATAACTTTTAAACTTAAGATCAAGTAAAGAAGTTCAAAACATAATTAAATGAATAAACCACAATTACAATAAAATATAATAAGAAATAAATATAAAAGCTTAATTAAATGAAAGAAAATAGAAACAAAAATAAAACAAAATAAAATAAAGAAAATGGCTAGACTAATAAAATAGAGATTTTCCTAATATCACAATCCCCGAAAACGATGCCAAAAACTCAATTGAATTTTTCTGAGTAGTTAATATTATAATAATAGTAAGTGCATGGCGTAGCTGTAGCTAGTATCGACAAGTACGAGTCGATTCCACTAGGACAATAAGTACTAGTAGTTACTGGTATTCTATTATCTAATCTACGAATGGATTATGGTTTTTGAATTGAAGAAAGTAAAAATAAGCAAAGAAAATAAATGGGTAGCACAATTAAAGTGGGGAATTATGAAAGCATTTAGTAAATTACCGAAATTAGTAATTAATATCTAGGTTTTGAATCCCCCAAAACCTTTAACAGATTGATCTTGTATTATACAAATGTTTTGTTGATTTATTGGACAATGGAGACTCCTATGGTATGCTAATATCTGATCTTGAGTTTACTAATAACTAATCCTAAGGTTTCGAATCGAATAACTCAGGTTAAAGTTTATAGGATTGCTTTATCATTTTATGAGTCCATTTATTAGGTTTGAGCCTACTCTAGAAGATTTATATCATCCTATCTCTAGGGTTGCAATTAACTTTTTCCAATTACCGTATATCTATTCATCAATAGGATTTCTTAATCTCTAAGTATGAAATCAGATTATGATCTAATATTTTAAACTGCTAGTGTAACACCCCACTACCATCAATTACACACCGGAACACCCAATGGACATTTTAGTATATAATCTATAATAATGTCATGTTAGAGCAAACACATATCCAACTTAATCATGGCATCAACTATTATACATAAAAGTGACCAAATTATAAAATCAAACT
>JAOTAY010020405.1:0-12646 GCA_025629805.1 Erythroxylum baracoense
TCTTTTCTTCCTTAACACACACGACTCCTGTCTTCTTTGTTTTATTACCAATTTACCCTTCCTTATTCAATGAAATTCCTACTAACTCCTCCACTTTATTGTAATGTTTTTTTCTTTTTAATTCATACCACCATATAAAATTCATAATATACCATATTAAACTCCAAAAATTTCCAATTCATAAATTCTAATTTATTTTCATGCTTGCTAATTTAATAAAATAAACAAAATAAAATAAAAATATAAAAATCCTAAAAACGGGATCCAACAAATAGTCCATATTTTTTAAAGAAGATTTAAAACTTGAGAGATCTTTGTATCAAAATTTAAAAGAGCTAGAGTAGTATGTTAATAAGTTGCAATATGTTAAGGAATCAATTATATAAAATGTGTTAAAGTGGGAAAATGCTCTCTCCTCTCTCTATCACTCTTCTTGTTGGTTCACCCTGTCCCTTCCACATCTGGAAACTTGCCCCTGATTTTCCTCATCTTTCTCTTTGTTCCATTGATAAGTTTTTACTATTAATGAAATGGAACCTCCATCGAACTAGTTACTCACCTTTACAAACTCCTCGCCTAAATTTGCAACTATTCCTCCTAACGTAGATGACTTCCCTCCACTCCCTAACTCAAAGACCAACAACCTTATCCTTAAACCAAGCATGGAGAGTAGTAATCCTATCTTTGGAAATTAACATGGAGCATTGTTGTAGCTGACTCTGAAGTATTTGGAAAGCTTTCATCTATAACAATCAAGAGGTTCCTATTGGACCTCCATTGAATGTCCTATTAAAAGGTGCGAGGAAGTGGATGACCTCAGTTTTTGGATAATTTCTTAAGAAGAGAATGATCTTTCCTTTGGCACTTAAATAGGAACACTCCAATTAGAAGATTGAAGGACTGGAGAATTTCATGGTAAGTGAGGATGACCTCTTCATCTTCAAATTATCCACTGAGAAATAGATCCATAGAATCATTGAATTTAAACCTTAGCACATTTAAGGCTACTCTATTTTCATTAAGAAATTGGTACCAAGAATGTCACTTGATGGGAGCTTACTGAAAACTATCCCAATTAAGGCCAACCTTTCCCTTAGAGTATTGGACCTTTAAAGGACTCAGTCATACAACAAGCAAGGTAGGAAAATATATTAGCCAAGATGAAAACATAACCAAGCTAAGTAGGACTGGCTTTGTTCATATATGTATATAAATTGATCCTAATAGAGTTTTCCTTAAACCTATTAAAATATTGAAGTTGAATAAATATAATGCTTTGGTAGAAGATCACATCAAAGTCACAATATGTGGAATCCTTCAATAAAGGAAACTAAAAGGTCTTATACCGCAAAGTAAAAATTCCTTATGATAATGAGAGGATGGCCTCTTCCAACCCTCAAACTAATTATGAGAGAATAACCTCTTCTAACCACCAAACTAACTCTTAGCCATAAACTTTGCAATTTAAGGAAAGAGGCAATGTTACCCCTCAATAACATGCCTCCTTAGTTAATGCTAGTGCCCCAAAACTAAAATGGAAAGAATGTAAAAGGAAAAGAGATCTTCTCATAAGAATCCCCCAGACTTCAATCCAGGTTAACCCCATTATGACTCTCTTAGTAGGTGCATGATCTAAGTAATGAATGTGTAGCTATGCAGACATAAGCAAGTTTATGTATCCTACAGATCTAGGTCCAAATAAAGTTAGAGTTAGCAGAAAACCTAAAAGGAAAGGCTTCAAATAATCCTACCCTATAGACTTTTCATTTTGAAATGTAAGACACTTAAATAAGCAAAATAAACAATTTACTTTTAAGGACTATCTATGCCTTAAAAAGCCTAATTTTTTTGGTCTTGTGTAGAACAAAATAAAGAAGGAACAAGTTTAAAAATGTCTTTGGTTCCTAAACAAAATTTGGGCTACATTAAGTAACCATTATCATCACTTTAAGGGCCGTATATTGCTTTTGACCCTCTCAAGTATCATTTAGCTAACTTGTTTTGTTTAGATCAACTATTACATTGTGAACTAATAATAATCATAGATTATATTCTTTTCTATGTTATAACTATATATGCTTCAAACTGGGAATTTCAAAGATTTTCCTTATGGAAGGATTTAAGGGAGCTAGAAGTAAAAATAGTTAAATTTTGGGCCATTATTAGTGATTTCAACTATGTTTTATCTCCTAGGGAAATCATAGGAATGAATAGATGCTTCAAGATAAAATTTAATGAAATGAAAAACCCTACCAATCCTAGGGATATCTAAGATATTGATAGTTGTAATTTACATTATATTTTAGTAGGTTTTTTAGTGTGTTTTCAGGTGTTGATTAGATGAATTGTGCATGTTTATGTTTAGAATTGTGTAATGTGATTATGTGTTTGTATTTTTAAGTGTTATGTGGTTTAGAGCATATTATTAGACTTTAATTTTGTGTGTTTGAGATATTTTGATGTGTTTGTTAGTGTTTGAAATCAGATGAAGAAGATCGAAGGAAGTTGGAGAAAGTTTGGAGAAAGAGCCAGGCTATGATTGTGACATCCTTGTTACGGTTATGTCAGAAGTGATCTAACCAAGTCACAATCATGACAAGTTCATTTTCAAGGGTCATAATTGTGATATCATTGTCACGATGATGATAGAAGCTCATTTTCAAGGGTCACGATCATGAGATACCTGTCACGATCTTGACAGGCGTGAGGATCTACTTCCGTTTTGATTTTAGAGGGTCATTTTGGACTTTTTGGCCTAGGTAAAGCCTAATTTTCAACCTAAAAGACAAAAGAACTATAACAGGGAATAATATGACCCTAATGAGTTAAGCCTCCATATTAACATTTAGAGAAAGAAGCCAAGGAAGAGATAAGAAGGAGAGAAGAGGAGAAGAAGAAGAAGAGGAGTCGCTGCCAACCACTCCTCATCATTCCTTTCGAAGTTATTTCTTATTGCTCTTGTTATTTACTTCATATGATGTATAATTTGGATATGAGGATGATGAATACTTTGTTAAGGATGTTCTAACCTCAGTTGGGATTGATTCTTGAATCAAGTGTGACTTATTTGCTTTTGATGTTAATGAATGTTTAGGTATTATGATTGTTTATGGTTTTTGCATACTTTGGTAATAAATCGAGAGAGTGAATCGATAGTAACATGATTAGGTTAGGTAATGAGAATTAACAATAGATCACATAAACATCAAATCGATAATTAAAAAAAGAGAAATCTTGTGTGAGAACTCGATTGTCTATTAGATTGCTTAAGAATTAATTGTAACGTGAGCTATTTTTTAATTAAGAATTTGCAAAATAAAAAATTTGGATTCAATTAGGGATTATGATTTAGGGTTTAATGATTAGGTCTAGAGAGAGAATAATCAACCTTTTGAAATTCTAAGATCGATGCCAATTAAATCCAAAGTAATTAAGGTAGAAATTGATAATAGAATGACTCCGCTCTTCCTATAATTGTTTGATCTTATCTTGTGTGATTTCTCAATTGTTAAGTGGTTGTGCTCTAATTTGATTTCCTTGTGTTAATTTCAGAATTTCAATTAATTCATAATCAATTGTTTAATTTGCTTTTTAATTTTTAATTTTCATTTTTATCACATTTGTTATAACCTTAGATAATATTAGCATTCAATTAGTTCACTAATTCCTCAAGGGATTGACACCTCAATACTACTAGTTACGATTCCATATGCTTGCGGATTATTGAGGGTTTTATAGAAGTAAAACTTGCTCAACAAGTTTTTTGGCGCCGTTGTTGGGAGTTAGTTTAGGATTATTTGGATTCCTTTATTCTAAGGAATTTTTTTGCCTTTCTTGTGTCCTACTGCATGAACATAAGAATTAATCGCATTTCATGTAAGATAGCCGAAACTTTAACACTTGATATCACCCGATTGGAACAAGCAATTCGAAGAACAAAATGTCAAGAAAAAGAAATCGAAGAAATAATGGCGGAAGAGTTTAATCAAGAATTCAATCAACTAGTCAATCATAGAGGCCAGCAACAAACTTTGATGGATGTCATGAGACCGGGATTCAACATTGCAAACCAAAGCATCACTTGACCACCATTACAAGTAGCCTCATTTGAGATTGAACTAGCACTATTAAACATGCTGTAAGCCAATGTGCAATTTTATTGGTTAACAAATGAGGATCCTAACCTCCATTTAGTTAATTTTCTAAAAATATGTAATACCTTTGGATTTTATGGAGGGTCAGAAGATGCTATTAGGATGATGCTCTTTCCCCTCACTCTTAGGGATAGAGCCAAAGCATGGTATCACTGATTAAACCCAGCAAACATCATGACTTGTGAGTAGTTAGTACATGTATTTTTTAAATAAGTACTTCCCTCTCACTAAGACAGCAAAGTTGATAAAGGAAATTAAAAATTTCCAACAAAGTGATGGGGAGTCACTTTATAAAAGCATGGGAGTGGTATAAAGATTTGTAAAGGAGGTGCCCTTACCATAAATTACCCAAAAAATTCCTTCTGCAAACCTTTTACAATGGAGTTACTGCACCCACATGGGGCACCTTTGATGTAGCATCTGGAGGATCTCTAATGAGAAAGACAATTAAGGAAGCTGAGAAACTGTTGGAAGAAATGGTAAGTAATAGTTGTCTTTGGTCGATGGATGGAAGTAGATAGCAAACAACCTTTCATGAACAGAAGGGAAAAGGGAGCCATCGTTTTTGACTCAATGACAGAAATGCAAGCCAAAATTGATAGCTTAACATGACAAATTAACAACATGAAAGCCTCCTTTTAAGCTCCTATTAAAGTAATTCACTAGAGATGTGAATTATATGGACAAGATACTCATGATATTATCGATTGCTTCTTAATGCAAACAAATGAAACGGAGCAACTCAACTATATGGGAACCCAATGTTGTTGAGGAGGGGGAACAATCCTTACTCTAATATGCATAATCTTTGGTGGAAGAACCACCTAAAATTTTCTTGGTTAAACAATACAAGAGGTCAATTCTGACCTCAAATGCCACCAGGATTTCAACTGGAGAAACCAAACTCCACAGATGCTAAGTTAGAAAAAATATTGGATAAGCTCAGAAGCATGGATAACGCTCACAAGAGGTTGGAAGGAAGATTCAAACAAAAAAGGACCATGCCTCTTCCATCCACAACTTAGAGGTTCAAATGAGCTAATTGGAAAGTGCATTGTCTGCATAAGTGCAGGGAGCCTCTCGAGCAACACTGAAACAAGCCCAAGGGAACAATCAAAGGTAATCACACTTCGAAGTGGCAAGGAACTAGAACAACTCGCAAAGAAAAAAGCTACACCCCATCTTATAGAGAAGGACCAAGAAAAGAGAAGGATGTGGACATGAGTGAATACCATCCTTATGTTGCCCCTCTGCTATATCCACCCAAAATCCCATATCCTCATCCATTGCAAAAGAAAAACCTAGATGCCCAATTTGCAAAGTTTTTAGAGAAATTGAAGACTTTGTAAATAAATCTTTCTTTTGTCGAGGCATTGAAACACATGCCCAAGTATGCTAAATTTTTGATGAAAATATTATCGAAGAAATACACTTGGGAAGAAAACCAAATGGTAGCATTAATTGGTAGTAATAGTTCCAAAGTCACTAGCCATATGCCTTCCAAGTTGAATGATCCAGTGAGTTTTGCAATACCCTGTGTGGTTAGTGAATTTGAATTCACAAAGTGTTTATTGATTTAGGAGTAAACATCAATCTTATGCCATTGTCAGTATTTAGAAAATTGAGGTTTAGTGAGGTCAAGCTAACTTTAATGTTAATTTAGTTGGTTGATCAATCAATTATGAAACCATTTAAAGTGGTGGAAGATATTTTAATACAAGTGAACAAGTTTGTTATCCCTTGGTACTTTGTTGTTCTTAAATTGAAAGAGGATAAGAACTGTCTATTAATTCTTGGACAACCTTTCATAAGCACAGGAAGAGAATTGATCAATGTTCATAAAGGTAAATTGAAACTTCGAATTGGTGAAGATCAAGTGGAGTTTAATATGAACAAATTCTTGAAGAATTCGAAAGAAAGCAGCATTGACATGAAGATTGAAATTATGGATGAAAGTGTTCAAGAGCAAGTGGAGAGCTATTTTAAAGAGGTAAATCAGTAGAAGTTGAGACAGACAATGAAGCTAATAAGGCGTACAAAGCTGAGTTTGAGGAAGATGTTGAGATGGAGGAGTTGGGTGTTCAGACTCATCAAGAAATATTAGTACGAACTGAAGCACCCATACCACCCTCCATAGAGAAACCACCAACTCTAAAGCTTAAACCTTTACCCACACATTTTAGATATACCTTTTTAGGTGAAGTTTAAACTCTACCCATCATCATTTCCAATCAATTGGATAAGGAACAAGAGAGTAGGATGGTAGAAATTGTTAAGAAGCAGATGAAGGCCATGGGATGACAAATATATGACAATCAAGGTATAAGTCCAAATGTTTGTATGCATAGGATAAACTTTAAAGAAAGGAGTAGAGCAGTAAGGGAACGTCATTGTAGTTTAAACTCTCACATGAAAGAAGTAGTCAAAAAGGAAGTAGTAAAGCTCTTAGACGCAGATATGATATATATAACACCCTACTCTCGCTCGACGCGTACACGTATGCCCATTAGACGTTCGTGCGCATGCCTGACAGAAATAACGCGCTAACTATATCAATTTTACATAACTTACGGGATTATAAATTAAAACCATAAATATCATAATAATTAAACCCCAAATTCCTCATTTCATTTCATAAACAATATGTACGTTGTAGCTTTACAAGTCATCCATTTATGTACAATATCAATAACCTATCATAGTCTACAAGTCTGTCTACAAAACATGTTACATACATGAGGAATTATACAAAAAATTTAGTCTAAGTTCTTTAATCCAGCTGACCGACCTTTGAGCCATAACTTCAATCCAAAAGTAGTATTAGATCTCTTCTAAGCTACCTTAGAATCTGTATCGTCTTTCTCGAACTTGAAAATATCAACATTGCAATTTGGTTGAGTTTTACGAACTCAGTTGAGTAACCATCCTCGATGGTTCACCCATATCACATAACACATCAATTCAAATAATCACATAAGTCACATAATTCACATTATTTCATTTACCAATATAAAGCATCGCAATACACTTTGTACACAATTTTCACATTTCTATTCAACTTAATTCAATAATACATTACAATCATTCAAAATATATATACATCATGAGCATATGCAATCTTCATGAGACTCACATTCGTTTATTTCGCTATTGTGACCAAGTGCCTTTTTCATTGTCCCGTATCCATTGTGTGCTGATTTTATATATTGAGCCTGAGGCTCTTACCACGTTTTGTGCTTTAAGCTCTTTTTCACTAGCGACTCTGGTCATAACTACCTTTATCTTTCATGCATTCATGTAATGGTATGCACCACATGTATTCAATCAATCATGCTCATTCAGTCACATTCACATTTTTCATCGGACCCTGGGTCCGGCATTCAACAAACAAGTTGAGAATCACTTATTTCGTCAAGTTCACATATAATGAACACTTCCAAATATGGTAATCATACATTAAATGCCTCGGAAATTCAAGGTCCGAAATCAATACATACACATCATATAATAATTTAATGCATAATTTAACAAACACACAATCGAAATGAGACCATCTTAGGTTACTCACAGTTTGTTTCAGTTAGCTTATTATCTTGAAGTCCCAATAATGTTTGGAAGCGGTCGCTCAATGTGTTCTTCTATAATATGCAAACATATACATGTACCATTACCAGTTTGCATATTCATATGAATACTCGATCATAAGCACATGTATATATGTCATGTATAATGCATGCTCAATGACAAATTCCTGGGTATATTTCCTTAATACATATCTTATAATCAATTAATAACACCTTTTTAATCATTCTTGAATCTTTAATACTCTTTGTCCACTTCAATCACCTCATTCAACATCAACTAGGTTTATTCAAGCCTAAATACCTTACATGGGAACACCATAGCATTAATTGGTTCGTACCTCACTCAAAAGACAACTCTTTTTCTTTATATATCTGGCCACGATCGTGGTGTCCCTGCCACGATCGTGGTATAAACTTTTGGAATTGGCCTAACCGTGATGCCCCGGCCACTTTCATGATAGAAACTTTTTCTGACCAGGCCACGATTGTGGTGCTCCTGTCATGATCATGACAGAAACTTTTGTGCCCTGCAAAATTTTCCCTCTCTTTCATTCAAATTCTACCTACATTCAAACACCAATTCACACAAAAATTTCCAGAATTCACCATTTTTAACACAACATCATTACCTATTAATTCACATACCCATTTGGTTGCATTCAAAAACTTAAAATTCAAATAATTTGTTGTATCAATTACAACTAAGTTTTTCATCATTCATGCAATGTTATCATTTTCCCATAACATCTCATTTATAGGAATCAAACAATCCCCCCTCAAAAGCATCATGGCTAATTCATAATCTTTTCATTTAACACTCTAAACATTTCACATTTAGATGAATTGACATCAAACATCTTTTTCCTTAAAGTATAACATCAAAATCAATGAAAACTTATCACACATTAACTAACCTTCCTAACATCAAAATTATGTTCCTTTTAAGCCCCAATTAAGTCCAAAACCATCATAGATATATACTTCATCCTTAATTAGTTCAACCATTTCATAACCAAAAAATTTCCCTAAAAAATCATTGCCAACGATTGTGGCATCCCCTGCCATGATCGTGACAGAAACAATTCTCCCACTTATCCTGCAGTTTTCCAGTTTTTTTCAGGATAAATTTTTAGGTTAGTTTTGTATGATCATTATGATTTAGAAAATGAGGCTTTTAGGCAACACCTTCTGCTAATAAAATGTTCCTCTATGTATTAGGTTTCTAATGACATCAAATTTATATATTTGGGTTCAGTATCATGCACGTTATAATTAAAATACTAAATACTATTCTTATACCTCGATAGAACACAATGCTCAACTTTAAGACAAATTTCAAGACTCTAAAGGACAAGTTTCAAATTCAATTCTTTCATAAAAAATGTAGCCATATGTTTCTAGTTTACTCTAAATTAAAATACATCCGATTTGGATATCTAAAGATCAAGATATGGCCAAAATACAGATGCATGTTCATTGAAAGTATTCTATCTAACATATTCCAGCACACATTTAACTTCATTTTCAGCTCTACCCTTTCTCCAAACTATCATCCTACTTCTCATTTCAAGACAAGACACTAGCCTTTTCTTTGCCTTTAAACTCACTAATTATTAGTCATCGTAACACAAAGTAAGACATAACTCTATTTATCTCTTCATCCATACACACACATCATCATACTTCAACTTTCTTATTCATACTCATTCATCTCTTAATTCATTATCAAAATTGATTCATTTACCAAAAATTCATGAATAATTTTAACTCAATACAATTTAGAGCATGATTTCTTTATCACTACACTCATGTTAAAACACATATATAAAAACTCGTGATTAATCATCAAATTTCTCATCATACTTGTTCCATTTAACAATACCTATGAAGATTAAAGCATAACTTACTTGATTTAGCTTAAAAAAAATCTTCAAACTCTTCAATATCTCTCTTAACCCTAGCTCTCCATACAACCCATGTACATCATCCTTCAAGGTGGTAGGGTTGGGTCTCATCAAATTTCTCATCATACATGTTCCATTTAACAACACCCATAAAGATTAAAGCATAACTTACTTGATTTAGCTTAAAAAATCTTCAAGATCTCTCTTAACCCTAGATCTCCATACAATCCACATACATCATCCTTCAAGGTGGTAGGGTTGGGTCTTTAGTGAAATGAAAGAGAGAGCAAGATGAGAGTATCAAGTGAAAGATGAGAGCGCTAGGTTCAACGTGAAGGGAGATTGGTGAGAAAAATTTTGTGAAGGAGGAGAAGAAGAATAAAGCCACGAAGAAGAAGAATAAAAGCAAGATAATAAAACAATTAAATGGTATTTTGAATAAGTTAAAGATCGTGGGATTAAGACATGGCTTGACCTATAGGGATTTGAAATGTGGCAAATGACACTTGTCACTTGGCACATGTCAAATCCCTATAGGTTTAATTTAGGTTCTCTCATTTAACTAGTCCAATCAAATCCAATTTCTACTCTAATTGTCTCCAAATCTCAATGACATAGGTCATTAAATCCAAATGTCATTTATAAAAATTTCCAGTATCATTTGACTCTTAATTTTACTTCCACTTATCAGTTGTCCTACCACTTGGCATTTTTCCTAGTTCAAAATTTACCCAAAATTTTAGGAATTTTCTAAATTTCACCAAAATTTCTAAATCAATACCTATGCACACAAATTCAATTTTCAGTGCATAAGAATCACAATTCATATCAAAAATCACATTTATAACTCAATTATACCCATAAAATATCAATGAATGGATGTACAATCATTTTAACGTGCAAACATTAATATTCACATGTGTGTATATGTCATATTATGCATGAATATGAAATGTACTTTCTAACTTCTCATTAGTCTCTCATGTATTGTATTCTAGGGTCTTAAACCTTAACATGGGATAACGGGATGTTACAATATACCCCATATCTGATAGCGAATGGGTCAATCTGATATAATGTGTACCGAAGAAGGGCGGAATGACTGTTATAGAGAGTGAAAGTGGGGAGAGTTGATTTCGACAATAACAGTCACAAGATGGAGAGTTTTTATAGATTATTGAAAAATTAATAAGGTGACTAGAAAGGATCACTTCTCTCTTCCATTCGTAGATCAAATGATCGAGAGAGTGGCTGGTTATTCATTCTATTGCTTCCCAGATGGTTACTCGGGATATAACCAGATATTCATCTATCCCGAAGACCAAGAAAAGACCACTTTTACATGTCCTTATGGTACATTTGCCTATAGACGAATGCTTTTCAAGTTATGCAATTCCCTAGCTATATTTCAAAGGTGCATGATGTCAATCTTTACGGATATGATTGAGGAATAATGGAAACTTTTATGGATGATTTTTTAGTCTTTGGAGACTCTTTTGAGTAATGCATGACTAATTTAGATAGAGTACTCCAAAGATAAGAAGAATCACATCTGGAGTTAAATTGGGAGAAGTGTCACTTTACGATGCATGAGGGGATAATGTTAGGGCACAAGATTTTGCACCAAGGAATTAAAGCAAACAAAGCAAAAAGGAGGTCATTAAGAAGCTCCCACCTCCTATCAATTTCAAAGGCGTGCGAGCATTCCTAGGTCATGTTGGTTTCTACTGTAGTTTTATTAAGGATTTCTCAAAAATCGGTAGACCTTTGACAAACTTATTAGTTAAAGAAGTGCCTTTCCATTTTGATGATAATTGTTTATCTGCATTTAATGAATTAACAAGGGAACTCCCATTAGTGCCAATCTTAATATCACCCGATTGGACTCTTGTAACACCCCCTGTATGAAATCTACAACCACCCACATACATGTCAACCAATTTCCTGTACATACATTCATGACATACATTTCTATTCAATGCTATACATATACACATTACAAAATTTCAAATCAGTTAACATTATCATTTAAAAGTAGTATTACATCTTTGTATTTACATGATAATGCAAAAAGAAAACATGTAATTTCCTTTATTCTTTTACATGTACATTCACCTTAAACTAAAACACATTAAAGGTACTTTTTACTTTTAGCTGTTAGCCTTGGTCCTTATAGATGATCCCTATACATTACTCCTATGACTTGGACCTACATAGATTAACACCCATGCTAAACTTAAAAGCTTAGTGGGGAAACACTTAGTTTGGATAACCACTCAGAGTAGTCATCGACCAAGCACACATATTTAGAAATATCACAACTCATATACCATAAATTCACATTCATGAACAAAACACTGATATTCAACACTCATTGATACAAATTATTAATACAAATGCAAATGCTCATTAATACCAATTATTTATGTTGTAATGTTGTATTTCTTATTTATAACTATTTACTTTACTTTCTATGTTAGGCCTGCACATTTCTATGGGTGTGGATAACGAGAGCTGTAGATATCTAAAGATATCAAAACTATGGATAACCGAAGGCATCAAACTATGGAGACATTATAGTCTCAAAATGAAGACAACATTGGTGTCACATTGTAGCAGTTGCATTGTATTCCTATAGGCATGCCTATCTATCCATTATAAAGACAATAGAGCAGGCACTGTAGCATTTCCTTTAACCATTTCTAATTTCATAATTCATATATTGACAAGTCAAATGATATACATTTCAAGTCATAAAATCTTTATTTGTGTTCATACATGCAAGTCATAACTTACCACTATTAGAAGGGTGTCAAAATCACTCTTGTATAATCATACTATACATATATAAGCGATAAATATGCATACAAATCATTTACGTACATGTAAATTTTTTTTAGTTTGCATTATTCTCAATCTTAAATTCCAATGTTCAATCACCCAATTCACATAAGGTAAGTCTTATTTCATTTATTTCTAGGTGTTTGAAACGTTTCATACACAT
>JAOTAY010020406.1:0-12640 GCA_025629805.1 Erythroxylum baracoense
CATTACATTATGAACCCTTCCATCCTTCCCAAACAACGTATCACTATATTACATTCCATTCCATTATAAACCATTCCATTATAAACCATTCTCTTCCGTTCCATTCCGTTCCCTTCCGTTCCATTAATTAACATCCAACCAAACAGGCCCTAAGGGAACAACACTAAGCATGGTTGTGAACTTGATACTTATTGCCTTTGTATTAACACAATAGACTAACAAAGAATGGGCACAGACATTACCTTGTTTCCCATGTAGCCCATAAGACCAACTCCAACAGGGTAGACCTTCGAATGGTTTATAAGCTTCTCAACTTCTTACGAACCCAAACTGATACATATGTACCCACCATTTGCTTGCTCACAATACGTACATACTTAGGACGTGACTTCCAATTATGCTGGAAGCACTCATTGCTATTCTGTTCACTTGATAATGTTAATAAAGTATCATCTTCTTTATCAGATAGTCCATCATTAACATCCTCAAGAGTATCAAGAGCATCAGGAATCTCAAGTCCTTTTTACTGCTTTGCCCACATTCTACTCGGGTTTCCAGGGCTGTGGTGAAATCTCTTTAGTCCACTATCTTCCAATGAAAAATTTTGAGGACTGAGAAGTGAAAAAGGTTATCTCCCTGCCCACAAAATTTTACTTTCTAGGATTCCATGTCCTCATCCATGAATCTTTCTGGTTTGAACTTCTCTGGTTCAGCCCATTCTTCTTTGTTGTGTTCAAGCCCACATATTGACCATAGCTGTTGTTCCTGCAGGAATGAAGCTACCACCAAGATGAATATCGTTAATGGATAAACAAGCCCAGGAAAGTTAAGGTCCTGGTGGATGAACCCTTGGAGTCTACTTCATTGTTGCTTGAAGATAAGAAAGGTGTTGAATATCACCATCACAAATGGACCTTGAGCTTCCAACAACATCATCAATCTTAGCTTGAGCTAACACTTTGTACTTAAGGTGACTACCAATGTCTCATCAATAGTTTCTTTATTTGGTTTCTCCACTAGCTCTTTCCTCAACCACCTTTGTCCACTTTCCTTCTTTTGATTCTTGGACAAAGGTTTCGGTCTCTTATTTTTCAACTATCTCCTGCCACCCTTCTACTTCCTCTTCTTAGATACAGGCTTCTTCTTCATCATCATCTTCTAGAAGCTCATTTTCATTCCTAAGGGTAATTGCTATTCCATGTTCTTTAGGATTCGTTTCAGTAGGATTAGACAAATTCCATTGCATCTCATCAAATAATATCTTCGTCGGCTTTTCAATCCCATTCACTGTGCTTTTCATACGAGCCTCTATTTGCTGATGTCTCATATTTGATTCTTGAATAAAATTGGCTATCATGTCTTTTGAAGCAGTAGTTACCCCCTCGCAATTTTGAAATGTATCATCATCCATGAAATCGATTGTCATCTCTTCTTCACTCTGAGACATTAGAGAGCTCAAATAGTATGTACATTAGTACTTGATATTCATGATTGTAGTAATTACTACCATAAATGTCACAACACAACATGGACATCTTTTGAGCTTCCGAAAATATGTGAGGAAATGACTTTCTAATACGAAGATGTTACATATTATAAAGAAGTGTCGTAGCTCCCGTAAGAGTACTGTCTGCTCCATCCTTCCACTATGAGTTATGGTGATGATGTTAAACCTTAATTCCAAAAATAAACCACCAACAAACTGTCAACGTAGAGAAGTTAAAAAGATAATTAAATAGAAAAGTTAGAAATATTACAAAATTACAATAAAATAAAATAAATACAAAAATGATACATAAAGTAATGGCTAGGGCAGTCACATCCAGGCGTTCCTAATATCGCTATCCCCAATAATGACATTAAAAACTTGATTTGATTATTTCTATACCAATATTAATTTTATTGCAAATACATGGTGTTGTTGTAACTAGTACCGGTACGTACAGGTCGATTCCACGAAGACAATAATTATTGGTAATTACCTTTCTCCTAATATCTAGCTTACGAATTTGATTTTAGTTTTTAATTAAGAAAATAAGACTTAACAATTAAAATAAAATATGTAGCAATGTTGAACATATAAACGAAATAAATCACCTAGAAAACAATCAATATAAGGAATTGGTGTCTAGGTAATGAATTCCCATAAAACTATTAAATAATTAAACTTTTATTATGCAACTATTTTATTGACTATTGGACTGTGGAAGTTTCTATTCCATGCTAATAACTCTCTCGAGTCTACTAATAACTAATCTTAAGCTTATCAACCGAATTACTCTAGTTAAAGTTTATAGGATTGTTTTACAATTTTTGAATTCCGCTATTAAATTTGACCTTAATTTAGAGGATTTATATTAACCTATCTCTAGATTTGCAGTCCGCTCCTTTCAATTATGGCAGATTTATTCATATACAAGAATCTCAATCTCTATGTTATGAAATTAAATTATGAACTGATATTCTAGATATATTAGAACATATCTTAATCATAATAAATCAATCAAAACTATTACACTAAATAAAAGAATTAAAACATATTGTTATCTCAAAGACACTAAAGTGTGTTTAGTTACATATAATAGAAAACAAAATCAAACATAAACTGGAAGAAAAACGAATAGAAAACAAATAGTTCATAATTTTAAATCTCCTTTTTCTCTTCTATCGAATGTTCTTGTAAGGTAGAGTTTTGATGTTGTATTCTATTGGATCTTTTGATGATTTCTTCACATTCTCCACATTCCTGGATCAATATCATCCCTTCTGGACGTTTTCCACATCTAAAATTGTCTCTAAAAGTTTGTTCCCTTTGTTTGCCTCCATTTATGTCCTTATATAATGAAATTTATAGTTTTTGGGATATACATGGTCTAATATACAATTGACTATCAAACCGTGTATTTTTAAAAAACTTAAAATTGTGACTCTACACGGTTACATACACAACCCTGTATCTCTTAGTTGCTTCAAATCTTCATTTTATGCTATGATTTCATCCAAATTGCTCTTCTTTTGGTCCATGAAGGCAATTATTCCCTGTGAATGAAATTAAAGCAAATTAAGTACTAAATATACAATAAAAGTATAAAATATCAAGCAAAAATATATCAAATATGAGGTATAAATATGTTCAATTATACATTTATTAGGAAGAGTCATACCTAATTCCTTATCAAAAAAAGTAAGAAAAAACTCTTTAAAAAGACTTGCTAGTACATGAGAATTAGGAAAAAAGGTAAAAGATTAAAAGAGAGGTTAGAGCAAAATTTCTAGAGAGATAATATTACTTTAATTTTTACTTTAATAAATATGACACTTTTCCCAAATATAGAAGACATTGTATTCATTGATTATTGATTGGTGAAAGATTTGGTGGACCTTAGTCCTATAGTCCTTATTCTTCATATTGAAAAGGTTTTAACCATACATTTGGTGTTACTTCTCTTATGAGTTTGGTGCTTGACTTATATTTTTTATTTAGTGTTATTATTGTTCAGGTTGTTATCCATTTCATTAACATAGGATTGATAATTTTTTTTGAAAAAATGATTCATTAAAGCTAAAAAAATGAGCATCAAGTATAGAAGAATACAATGACAAGTGTTTTACTACAAGAGAAACAAATATAACTCAATCTACTACAAGAGTAACAAATACAACTCATTATATACTGGTACAATAATATCAACTTCCATCCAAACACCATCTTCTTCTCAATAAGGCATTCATTCTCTTTGAATCATGGACTTTTAAGATTTCCCTAACCTAACAATAGACCTTATAATCTAGCTCATACCTATCCCTTTTAGGGTTCTTGAATAACCTATTATTCCTTTCCCTCTAAATTGCATAGACTGAACATGTTATAGCTAGGCTAATGTCTAAGTGATCTCCTTTCTTTTTTCTGTATAGCTTGTCAGCCCAAGCAAGTATATCTTGCCACCAATGGTATGTACAATACATCCCTATCATATGTCGCATCATGTTCCAAATAAATCTAGTATAATCACCTAAAAATAAATGATTGATTGATTCAAAACTCATATTATAAAGCAAGCATAACTAATCATGAACTCCAATCAATCTATCTTTAGTCTGTGTCTTGCTACAAGCTAGGAAAAAAAAGATGCTTTAGGCATCCAAGCTCCTTTCAAGATAATATTGAACTAATGAACCTTAGGCCGCTATTGTCTAATGGTTTTAAGACAAGTTTGATTAGTAAATTGTCTACCTTTATTTAGTAATCAGTGTACCTATAACATCTAGAAAAGATGGGGGGGGGGGGGGAGGGAATAATCAGGTAAGTAGGACTAACACTTTCACTTCCCTTTAAGTCAATGAAGCAATTATCTTATTGAATTACCTCTTTACCTAGAGCCTATATAAGAATTCAACAATAAGTTTTGAAATGTCATCCCCTAGGATTAAAGGGATACGAAGTGCCTAATTGTCAAACTAAAACTAGTATGTATGACCATTCCCAATATGAGTTGTGATGAGAGGATAAAATATCTTCCTTTTCCTCAACATTTGTATGAAGTACCAGGAGTACACTTTCCTCTCCTCAATATGGAAAAAATTAAAATGCTTAAGATAGAGTTTATTGATCCACTTATACTATAGGGACTCTTATCAATGAACATTCTCTATATTCTTTTTTCAACTAACATTGTTTGACTCTTCTAAAAAGAAATAAGGCCCAAGCCACCTTCTTGTTTACTCCAACAAAGCTGATCCTATTTGATTTTTTCCCTTTAAATTTATTAGCATTGTTTGTCTATAGGAAGTTCCTTATATATTTTTCCAACTCCTTGATGATCCCCTAGAAAGAAATAAGTGGAAACTCCAATGAGTATGAAAACTCCTTAGACAAAAGAAATGGGTAATAGTCTACCTGCTTACGATAACGACTTGTTTTGTTAGGCATTGATTGTTTTTTTTACCTTTCCAATAGAGGAAGACAATCTTGGTACCTTAGCTTTTTCAAAGAGATGGGGACTCCCAAGTACTTAAAAGTTAAAGAGTGTACATTCAACAAACCTGTTACCGACCTTAACATAGCAATGGATTTAACATTTAAGATACATAAATCATGGTTTTCTGTAGATTAATAGTAAGTCCTAAGATCTTACGAAACTGCTAAAGAGAATTAAACAAAACTGATATAAAAGAGAGATTGACCCCAGATACCAATATCAAGTCATTTGCAAATGTAAGATGAGTAATATTTAGTTTTTTATGTTTGTGATGGAACCTAAAACTGATGTTGTTTTAAGTGTTTAATATAATAAGCCTCGTAAGGATTTCCAAAGTAATGACAAAAAGGTACGGGGAAAGGAGGTCCCCTTGCCTAATGCCATTTGTTCCCTTGAATTGAAAACTAGGATTTCCATTAACGAGAATGTTGAAAAAAGTAGTACAAATGCAACAATTGATCAAGGAGATAAATTGAGATTCAATTATGCAATTTTATTAATTGATTTATTAAGATTTAATTATGCATTTATCTTCTTAAACTGATATATATATTGTCTAATGTTTAATTTCAAATTAGAAATCCTTTTATGTGAATAAATCTACCATAGTTGGAAGGATTTGTGTGCAAACTTATAGATAAGTCGACATAATTTCTCTGGATTAGGATCAAACTTAATATGAATTTCAAGAATCGAGTAATGAAATCTTAGGAGTTTTAACTAGAAAGATATTTTAGTTAATCAACCGAGGGATTAGTTGTTAACAGTACTAAGAAAGAAATTAACATAATATAGAAAAGTTCATAGTCTAATAATCAATAATTTAATTACATGATAAAGGGTAAGTGTTTAAGATATTTTAGGGGGATTCATCACCTAGGTAATACTTACTTGATATTCTATAATCGTAGTATTTTCTTTATCCTAGTTCATTATTGTGTTAACTTTATTTTAGTTTGTCTAATTTAAATTTCAATTAAATTCAAAACTTATTTTAGTAGTTAGATAATAAAAAAGGATTAATACTAGTAATTACATTCTCTATGGGAATGACCCATACTTGCTAATTCTAGCTACAGCTACATCGTGTATTTGCGATTAAAACTTATAATTTTATAAGCACAAAACAATTCGATCAAATTTTTAGTGTCGCTACCGGGGACTATAATAATAGGAAAGCTTAGCTTGTATTAATCTAACTTTTATTTTTATTTTTATTTTATCTTTATTTTTTATTTACTTAGTCATTTACGTGTTATTAATTTATCTTTTGAACTTCTCTATTTTGACTTTGTGTGTATGGGTTATTGTTAGGACTTAAGATTCATTGTCATAACTATAACTCATAATGGAAGGATGGAGAGGACAGTATTCTCATGGGATTTATAATATGCTATTGCATATGGCAACATCACAAACTTAGGACAAAAGTTATGGTGACATGTATTTGGAAGCTCAATCGATATCCATGTTGTCTTGTGATGTTTTTGGTGGTAACCATTACAATAATAAATGTCAGAACCCAAAATATATGTAGAATAATTTATATTAAATGAAAAACTGGCCTCAGAATACACCATATGAGAATACATATAATTTAGATTGGAGCAACTCTCACGTTGATGCGTGGAACTATTACGCTTCAATTGAATTCTTACAATAACAATAACAAAAAGAAAGTCTTGTAGATACATTATTGGAAGGCATTGCTAAAAGTGAAGCTAGCTACCACAAATGCAAAGAGAGATATTCTTCAATGAAATACATTGGGCTAAATACAACATATTATTTGAGCTTATTAATGCCATAGAGTGAATAAGAGACAAAAGTCGACTTCATGAATAAAGTTACAACTCAAGAAGAGATAGTAGAAGAGATGATAGAGAAGATAGTTAAATAGGACAAGAAGGTAACCACTATTTTAAAAAAGAAAGAAAAATAAGTGACAGAGAAAATAAAGAAAAATAAATGACAGAAAAAATAGAGGTTAAAGAAGAGGAGGAAGCCTATGTCCAAGAAGAGGAAGTAAAAGAGTGGAAAAGGTGATTGAGGAAGAAAAAGAGGAGGAAACCCCTATCCAAGAAGAGAAAGTAGAAAAGTGGACAAAAGAAGAGTGGACAAAGGTGATTAAGAAAGAAAAAGATGAAGAGCCAAGTTGAAGAATCATTGGTAGTCACTTTAGGTATGGATGGTTTCCACTTCCCATAAGACAAACTAATTAAGACAATTTAAGATTCATGTATTTTTATTATTCCTTATTTTACTAACAGTTTGTTATAAAAAAATGGAATTAATGGAGTGAAGTCACTAAATCGTCATGTGGATAAATAGGTGGAAGCAAGGTACTAATTATAGACTCAGGTTGATGGTAAACATGAAGGGTACATCGAGTTAGCAACGTTAGATAAGCATTAATTGGGAGGTAGCCTATGAATTATAATATATTTGATTCCATTTGATTGCTTTATTTCATCTTTTTTATTTCCATTTTAGTGTTAGTATAGGATTTTGATGATCTTTGGTGTGCTTTATGTTAGGATATAAAACATCCTTATTTGATTATGCATATTTTTTGTGTTATGGTATGTGTGTCGAATTTTATGACTTTGAGTGAATACTTTTCATGGTTTTAAAGAATTTTTATGGTATGCACAGTCATATACATGCCTGTGTATTTGCCCCTATATACATAAATTTTATTTCAACATGTTTACACATTTATAGATACATACACAATTAGGATACACACCTATGCATGACCTACATAGCCATTCATATGACCTTGTACATGATCGTGTAAGTTCTAAAAAATGCACGTCCCTTGTATTTTCATAAATCTAGGACGTACAGGGTTAGTTACACGACTTGTAATCGATCATGTAAGTATGTAATGGGTTTTTAAAATCCTATTCCTCTTCATTGTTCCTCATTTTCTCCACTCACCATTGCATTCACTGTCACACCCTCTCAAAATCCAACCTATTTTAGTGTATATTTCAAATGATTTATGCTTGAATATTTTGGATATTTCACCAATTTTAGGGATTTTCACCCCCAAAATGCTAAGTTTATGGTTTGTGGTGATTTAATGTGATTTCCCTTGATTTTATGCTTGATTTTCATTTAAAAGTTGAATTATGGCCTTTCTCATATGAATTATTGGTTTAATTTGATGAATTGCATGAAAATTGGATGAAATTTGAATGTATGCGATTTTGCTCACTAAATGTTGAATTGTGATGATTTTGTGTGCAATTAGGATTAATTTGTTGTTTTTCTAGTTACTTGATGTTGTTTACTTTTAATTTCATTTCAATTTTGAAATTCGCATCAATTAGATGTTTAATTTTTTTCAATTTAGGGCAATTGTTAAATTAGGTACTTTGTTTTCACTTTTATGTTTAAATTTGTGATTGAATTGTTATATTAGTTTCATTTTTGGCTGCAATTTTTTAATTTTAATTTTGTTATTAATTTGGTTATTTGTTTAATTTTCTAATATTTTATTTTATTTTATTTCTTATTTATTTTTTTTACGTTATTTGTTTTTGGTTTTATTATGTGTTTTCACAATTTAGTGAGCATACGAACCAAGTATGGTGAAAAGTTTTTATTTGTATTTTTATCTAATATTTTCTCACATTTAATTTAGTTTCAAGTACAATGACATGACAACAAAGAGCAAAGGAGGTACATAGGAAAAGGGAGAGAAAAGAAGGGTCATGTAAAGACCTAAGTGGAGCTCATTAACCACAATAGCGTAAACATGTGGCACATCCACTGGAGCGACTCCACATGCTACATTTCAATGTCTAAGCTCACAACAAGAAATGCTAGAGGCTTAAAGAGAAGTGTGGAATTTATAGAAGTATTGATTAGGAGGTGATAAAGCAATGGGCTTGGCCCAGTAAGTTCGAGACTTTATCAATATTGGAGCGTGGTCTTGTTCTAGAAGCTTACGCTTGAGTTACTCTCCACATTCTTAGTAGAAATTGGTTTATTATTGGAACCAGCCAAGCATGATCCAGTTTAAAATGTTGGGGGAGATTATATGGATGAGTTATTCGAACTTCTCAGTGATGATGGATCTTTATGACCAAGAGTTTGTAGGGACATAAAAATATGTAGCCTTTTGAATACGTTTTGTATGAGATGTCTCCTCGACACATCTAGCGTAACATTAGCATAATGAATGAGTACAACCCCAGCAAATCCAAAAAATTATACTTTGACACCCTGAACTTAGATACATCTATAGGATTCTGAGTCATACATTGATTGGGTGGGGTGACCGATATATGCATAATTGATTATAATTATAAAACTACATTTCGTGATTTTTGCTTAATATTTTATAGTTTTGTTGTATTTTTGGTACTTAATTCTCTCTGAGTGCATTTATAGGTTATAATTACCTTTATAGACCAAAAGGAGACAAAGATTTGAAGTATCTTGGACATACACGATCATGTTTGTGGCTGTATTAGTCTTTGTGAACATGTTGTAAAGGCACAATTTTAGGAGCAAGACATCTGTGTAAGTGACTGTGTATGTCCTAGTAACCATAGTTTTCACTATAAAAGGACATGAAAGAATAATTAATAAATGATAATAATATAAAAATATAAATCATAAATAAAAACTCATTAAAATTAAAGGAAATACCCCTTTTATATTTCAAATGGTACTTATGTCATTTACTCACTCAATTTTTTCTATCCATATTATATCAATTTCTATCAAATCTATTTCTATTAATAAGATAAAACTATCAATGAGATTAAAAAAGACAAAAATATGGCAGTCTATGATAAAAATAAATATTCAATTACATTTGCAAATTTATTGAATATGATCAAATTTGCAAACAAAGGATAACTAACTTTTGTAGTAAATTTTAGACGTGAAACATCTAGAGAGGTGATGATTTTGATCCAGAGACAAGAAAAACATGAAGTTAACACAAAAGGAGATCAAATAGAAGGCTACATCTATTTTAAACTTGCAAAATGCTTCAATGGAATATAATTATGAACTCTTTTTTCATTAGTGTTTTGCATGTTTATGTTTGATTTTGTTTTCTACTATGAGTAACTAAACACCTTTTAGTTTCTAGGTATGATAAACCCTAATTTATGATATAATATATCTTAATCTTTTATTCAATGCAATTATTTTAATTGTTTATTGTGATTCAATTATGTGTTTTATGCACGTTCTAATGGATCCAGAATATCAGTACATGATTTGATTTCATATCATATCATTGAGATTGGATTGAGAAATCCTTTGTATGAATAAACCTATTATAATTGAAAGGAGTTGATTATAAACCTAGAGATAGATCAACATAAATCTTCCAAATTAAGGTCAAACTTAATAGTGGAATTCATAAATTGACAATGCAATTTTAGGAACTTTAACTAGAAAGATTTCGATTAATCAACATATGGATTAGTTGTTAAGTAGCCTTGACAGAGTTATTAATACAAGATAGGAGTTTCCACTGTCCAATAATCAACAAAATAATTGCATTGCAAAAGGTTAATTATTTAATAGTTTTTTGGTGGATTCATCACCTAAACACTAATCTTTGATATTGATTTTTTAATTAATTTCCTTATTCTTTTAAGTTCATTATTATTTCCAATTTAAGTTTATTTGTTTAAATTTTATTTTTAATTAAAATACAAACATTAAATTTGTAGGCTGGATAATAGGAGAAGGGTAATTGCTAATAATTACTATCTTTATGGGATAAACCTGTACCTGCCTGTGCTAGCTATAACCACATCATGAACTTGTTGTTAATTTAATTATTGGTAATTGATGCATGTCGAATGGACCAAAAAATAAAACCTAACTATGCACCACCAAATTTGTAATAGTGGTTATTAGGGATCGTATACACAGGGAGTGTTTGTGCAGCTTTGGAATGAAAGAATCAGTGTTTAGGACATGTGGGGTTTTAGTTTGGTTTAATTAACAAAATGAAGTAAAAAAGTGATTTAAATTAAATAATATAAAAGTGAGAAAATTGATGAATGAGTTTAGAATTCGATTCTTGGTTTAATCTCAGCCTACACATCAATAAACATAATTTATGGTCTTGTTAATTTCACACAACTTTTAGAAACTATTAATCGTAGGTTAATAATAAGCTCTGTTAACCCTAATTGTCCCTTTGGTTATGTTTAATCAAAATAGCCTCTTTAACTAAACCTAGCTATCAAACAACCTAGAATAAGCTCACTAGATTTAGTAGGACAATCGCATTATGAACTAGGAAAATAGATTAATCTAGGTAATAATCACACAAGCTCAGGCCATTTAACCTATATTATGTTATCGCTAATGATTCATCACCATTAGTTTACCACAAATAAATTGAAAATACAACTATTACATATTGTAATTCATATTATGGCAATGGGTTCATACATAAACAATCTATTAAGAGCGAGAATATTAATTATTTATACATGAATATCTAAAACATTAAGCTAAGAATAACATAAACAATTTCTAGAGAGAGAAAATCAACAATAAACAATGAAGAGATGCCCAAATGTGTTGTTTCTCTTTGATTTCTCCTACGAACTGGAAGAAGGACCCTCCATATATCCTAAAGAAGTAAGGTTTCTGCTTCCTTTTGTGTTCCAAAAATGATTCATGCATTCTTTGACTGCTCACATGTCTATTTATACGAAAAATTAGGTTTCTGGGTGTGCATCACAAAAGTGCCACTTTTGAATTTATACATAGCCGTGCAAGTGGACATATGGCCCTTTATCTTGTGGGTCATGCTAAATTCTTCATTTTCTTACTTTTCTGTATATCTTTGTTTGGATAATGACGCAAGCCTTCAAGATTCCTACTATGTGGAGGTTTTCTTTCTTTTATTTGACATTATTTTCGAATTCCTACTTTGTGTAGGTTTCCTACCATAGGGTTATACTACTATATAAACACCCACTTGAGGGTCCTTTGTAACATTGTATTGGTATACTCTTTATTAGTCCTGGGAATTGTGTAAGAGAGAGAAAAATAATTGTAATTTTTCTCCTTGACATAGTGAATATTTTTGCGCTCTCTTCGCACTGTGGATTTTTCTCCAGGCATTCAGGTTTTTGACACAAAAATTCTTTATCTCCTACTATTTTTTTCTTTATTTACTTGATTGATTTCGTTGCTCTTGCAACTACTAGAACTATAAACTAGTATTAGAGTGAGGTTTGTTTCAGTTAATCAAGTTTTATCATCATGTCTCCTTCAACCAAATTTGACATCGATAAGTTTGACGAAAACATTAGTTTTGCTATTTGGAAGGTCTAGATGGAGGTCATTCTCACACAACATGGATTGAAAAAAATGTTTACAAAGATAAAGAAACCTACCAATATGTCAAACGAGGATTGGGAATAGTTGGACGAAAAAGCCTTGTCCACTATTCAGTTATGCTTGACGCCTGAAGTGCTATGGGAAGTAGTCCATGAGACTACCACTGTAGGACTTTGGTTGAAATTGGACTCCCTTTACATGAAGAAGATGTTGGAGTTATGTAAATATAGTGCACTAGAAAGTAAGTGTATTTACATGTACCTTAATCTTCTTCAATTACAGCTTTGTAATGGAAATATTTATTATTAATAAAATAAAAG
>JAOTAY010020407.1:0-12640 GCA_025629805.1 Erythroxylum baracoense
TGAATGCATGAAGCCAGCCACATTTGAATACATGCAACCAATCACTGACTTGTGGAGGGGCCAATTCACATGCAACACTTATCACTGCTGCTGGCATAGGAGACATACAACTTAACCCATCAATCTTATTGAAAAATGTCCATGTTCCTAAGTTATCCACTAATCTTGTTTCTATACATAAAACTGACCATACACATGTTCTGTACCGTTCCTTTACGAACTTCAGGACCAAGGTTCAGAAAAGAGGATAGGCTGTACTACTTGGAAACTTCAAACCGACCATTCATCGTTTGCAATTTTAAAGATCATGTTTCCCTTTCTTTTTAAAGGGATATATGTAGCGAGTTTTCATTGTGATGTGAGGGCGTTTGCCAAATGCAGCCATGTGTCTTTTCCATTATTAATAAAAGAAGTTCTACTCCTTTTGTTTAAATTCACAGTGACATCCGAGATCCTTCTATCCCTAATATAATGGTTTTGTATCCTTCATTGATAATTACACTCGTTTCACATGGATTTGCTTGTTGAAAAATAAATCAAGTGTGAGTAATATTGTCCCTAGTTTTCATCCTATGATACATATCAATTTGGTACTAAAATGAAGCAATTTTGATCTAACAATACAAAAGAATATTTACCCAATATATATCATCATATTTTCAAAAACAAGGTATTATTAGCGAGAAGTTGTTCTCACATTTGCATACAAGATCAATAGGATGCCATCATGTGCTTTAGGTTCCAAAACTCCTTCGGCAAGTCTTTCTCACTTTTATCCAGATGTTAGAACTAATACTTATGCCTAGGATTATTGGTTGTATTACATTTATTCATGTTCATGATCCTCAACAGGGAAAATTGGAGCCTAGAGCAGTCAAATGAGTCTTCCTCAGATACTCACCCAGCCAACAACAGTACAAATGTCATCATCCACCTAAAAAATTTTATGTATCTACTGATGTAATATTTACAGAATATGTATCCTATTATTCCCAACCTTATCTTTAGGAAGTGTCTATATCTAGGGAAGACAAGGGAAGAAAAAATAACCTAGAAAATCTGTTTGACATCTCTTTTTCACCATTTGGCATCTCTACCATCATCCAATTCTAGGATCGAATCATCTGAGTCAAATAGGGAACCTAATCCTATTGAGTCTCTGATGAATGATAACTTTGATATAGATGCTACTATTGATAAAAGGTGATTTGAGATGGTGTATTCAAGAAGGCTAGCTGACGATTCTAACCCGAAGACAGTCCAAGAGTCTACTCCAAATCATTTATCAATAAATGAAGTAAGGCAGATATCTAAACCCATTCAATCTGAAATGTTTAGCAAAAACTAAGACCTAGGATGATGACAGTGATTTACCTATTACTTTGAGAAAAGGAACTCAAAAATGTACCAAGCAACCTTTGTATCATTTACCCCATATTGTATCCTTGCATATATTTTCACCTCCCTAGAAAACCAACCTAAATCCTATTCCTATACCTAAAACTTTATTCAAGGCATTATCCAAAAAAGAATGGAGGAAAGCCAAGAGAGTTGAGATGAATGCATTAGAAAAAAATTAAACCTGGGAGATAGTAAAATTGCTGAAGGAAAAGAAACTAGTGAGATGTAAATGGGTAGTCACCTTGAAGTGAGGCCTTTGCCCTTATTGAAAAAATGAATATGGAAAGTCGTTTTATCCTTAACATCTAACTTTGATTGGGAATTACAACAATTTGATATAAAAAAACGCATTTCTTCATAGTGACCTAGAAGTAGAAATCTATATAGATGTTCCTCTTGCGATGACAATATGACATATAATAAAGTTTGCAAGTTGAAAAAGGTTTTTTATGGTCTGAAGCAATTACTGAGGAAATGGTTTGCTGGATTTGCTAACATACTGATAACTATGGGATGCAAACAAAGCCAAAGTGATCATACATATTTATTAAACATTCAAATTCAAGGGGAGTTACATCATTGATAGTTTATTTTGATGATATAGTTGTGACCAAAAATGATAAAAAGGAGAGACAATCTTTGAAGGAATGTTTAATATAAGACTTTGAAATAAAGGAGTTAGGTGGTTTGAAGTTTTCTTTGTAGATTAAAGTAGCTTATTCCAAACAGGGGGTCTTCATCTCACATCAGAAATATATAATTGGTCTCCTAAAAGAAACGGTAAGATTAGATTGTAAACCGACATCAACTCCTATATATCCCAACTATAAACTTGGTGACGTTATTCTTCTGTTGATTGGGAGATGAACCAGTGTCTAGTTGGAAAACTCATTTATCTATCACATACAAGCCAGATATAGCATATTCAACTAGTGTAATAAATTGGTTTATGCATGATCCCTAAATAGTTCATCTGTAGGCTGCTTATAGAATTTTAAACTATTTGAAAGCAAGTCCAAGGAAAGGAATCCTTTTCAAAGAAATTTTTAAAGCTTGAAGCACGGAGTAACAAGAAGCAAAATGTTATGGCAAGATCAAGTGCAGAGGTAGAATTCAAATCTATGGCACTAAGAATTTGTAAGTTGTTATGGTTAAAGATTATCTTTGCTAACTTAATGATAAGGTGGAGTGGTCTAATGAGGTTGTTCTGTGATAGTAAATCAGTGATAAATATCGCACATAATTAAGTGCAACATGACCAGATAAAACATATTAAAAATTATAAGTACTTCAGTAAAGAAACATTAGAATGTGGGTGAGTTTGTATCACCTATTCCAACTAGAAAACAACTTGTAGATGTGCTTACGAAAGGGCTGAGTACCTAAGTATTTCAAAGTATCCTTGGCAAGCTAGGAACACAGATCCATGTTCACCGACTTGAAGGAGAGTGGGAAAATAGGTGTCAACTTATATATTAGCTGTACACCATTTCAGAAAAATCAATTTCTTGGTATTGAGTGTGGAATTGGAATACTAAGATATTAATTCCTAGAGATTGTTTCGTCTTTTTTATCCTTCTTTAAGGTGTATATAAGTGTATAATCCTATATCATTTATGAATAAGAAAATTAATTTTCCCTTTTATTTTATGACAACAATTAGAGTAAAATATGTTTTTCCACAATTTCTTGATATGCCGTCAAATAAGCAAATTTGTTTAAGACTTTCAACAGAGATTCTCTTCTGCCACATACTACAAGAAGCATTGTCAAACAAAGGAGCAGTGTTGGAAACTGTTGGATAATTATTTATCTTCATTTTTAGATAAGTCTGTTAACTTAGGAGATTATCTTCAAGGAGAAAAGTTTATCTTCTAATAGATAAGTTTATCCTATAAGCAAACCTAATAGTTAGTAGCATTAAATTAGGAAATACTCTTCTATAAATTTCTTTGAATCAAAGGAATAAAGTTAAGTTTTCGACCCCTTTTTTAAAATCCTCTTGTTTCATGGTATCAGAGCTACCGATTCTGGTAGCCTAAAATCTTTTTCCAGCCACATCATGGCTTGAGTTCAACCAACCCTTGACAAGTCTTCCACCACCCGAACCTCCTCCCAAACACATAGTTCTATAATCCCTTCAGCTCAAACCTCATCTCCTTCTATTGATAATCTTTCATTGCAAATCACACAACATAAATTAAATGGAATGAATTTTCAAGAATAGCCTCAGTCAGTCATGCTAGTAATCAAAGGAAAAGGCAAGGTTAGATATCTAACCAGGGCAATTCCTCAACCACAGGAAACAATAGTCACTTATGGTGCTTGGGATGCTGAGAATTCTATTGTTATGGCTTGGTTTATCAATTCAATGGAGCCAAAAATAGGGAGAACCTATCTATTCTACAAAACTGCAAAAGAAATTTGGGAGGCTGTGCAAGAAATATATTTTGATTTGGAAAACACATCTCAATGTTTTGAAATCAGATCCAAAATCAGAAACCCTCACTAAGGTAACATGTCTATTACTGAGTATTATAACTTACTCACTAAATTATAGCAGGAGATGGATCTGTTTTATGCAATAAATTGGAAGTGTCATGCTGATGTTGAGAAATATGGAAAATTGTTAGAGGAGGAGAGTTTTTAATTTCTTGCAGGGACTTAATGTTGAACTTGATGAAGTACGAGGAATGCTACTTGGTTTAAAGCCATTGCCTTTAATTCGAGAAACGTTTGCTAAGGTTCGTAGGGAAGAGAGTAGAAAGGTCATGCATACCTCTTCGATTTCTGAACAAATCTCTCAAGGTTCAGCTTTAGTGGCAAACTCTCGGAAGGGGTCTACTCAACAACCCCGAGAGAAACAAACTAAGAACAAGCAATGGTGTGACCACTGTCATAAGCCTTACCACACCTGCGAGACCTGCTGGTACTTACATAAGAAACCACTAAATAGGAAGCCTAAAAGCCAAAGGGGTCAGCAAAAAGTGAAGCGGCACATGTAGCAAAATTTGATATCAGCAAATCCACTAGGCTAAATTTGTCTTCCTAGTAAATTGAACTACTTCACCAACTCTTGAATCAGACAAAGATCACAACTGAATCAGATTCACATGACCAACAGACTCCTACCACAACACTAGTGCATAAAGGTAACTTGTTTCAATCATTATTATCAAAGTCTCTAGGTCACGATTTTTGGATTGTGGACACCGGTGCATCAGACCACATGACTGGGTCTTTGAATGTCTTTGAGCAA
Organism: Erythroxylum baracoense; assembly: GCA_025629805.1. Taxonomy (NCBI): domain Eukaryota; kingdom Viridiplantae; phylum Streptophyta; class Magnoliopsida; order Malpighiales; family Erythroxylaceae; genus Erythroxylum; species Erythroxylum baracoense. The sequence continues at coordinate 4,661 of JAOTAY010020407.1, forward strand.
TATGAGCCATGTGAAAAGGAAGTTAACGTCTAGGTCACAGATGGAAAGGTGTCACTAGCTATTGGTCAAGGGAGGGTTTGTTTGTCAAATCAGACATTAAATACTGTTCTTTATATAATCTATTATTTTTCAATCAACTAACCAAGGACATGGACTGTATTGTGACTTTTTTTCCTTCTCATTGTGAATTTCAGGACCGGTGTCTAGAGAAGATGATTGGAAGTGCTGAGGAGAAAGATGGACTTTACTACTTCTCAAGAAAGAGTACTCCTACTGAACTTAAATCACCAAATAAGATTTCCCTTTCAGTTATGTCAAATTCTAATGTTATGTTATGGCATCAATGCCTTGGTCATCCACATTTCCCATATTTGAAAATCTTATATCCACAACTTTTTATCAACAAAGGTAATATTTCTTTAGCAATGTGTCTTTTCAAAGCAAAGCAAAAACAACATCCCATACAGTCATACAGTTCCTCAAAACCATTCCAATTAATTTATAGTGATATTTGGGGTCCTGCTAGAGCTACAAGTCTAACAGGTACTTGTTGGTTTATCAGTTTCATTGAAGATCATACAAGGGTATGATGGGTATAACTAATGAAAGACAAATCTGAAGCCTATCAAGTCTTTAAACAGTTTCACAAGCTCATTCAAAATGTATTCTAAACCTCTATTCAAGTAGTACGTACCGACAATGGGAAACAATATTTCTTATATGATTTTATTCAATATATTAGTGAAAATGACATAATCTACCAAAGTTCTTGTGCTTATACTTCACAACAAACTGGGATAGTAGAAATAAAGAATCGTCATTTGTTATAGGTAGCCCGATCTATGATGTTTACCAATTCTGTTCTAAATTCCTATTGGGGAGAAGCTATTCTAACTGCATCATACTTGATAAATCGTCTTTCCTTAAAAAACTTTTCAATTACGAACCCCTTTAAGCGTTCTTCTAGATTAATTTCCTCACATAAAGATTCTTAATTCTCTTCCTCCTAAAGTCTTTGGGTGTACTATTTTTGTACACAATAATCAACCCTATAGAAGCAAACTTGAACCACGAGCTATTAAGTGTGTGTTTGTTTGGTACTCTCCCACTCAAAAAGGTTATAAGTGTTTCTCACCTTTTATGAACAAATTCTTTGTTTCATATGATGTCACCTTTTTTGAAAGTCCATTATTCTTCTCCAATACCTCCCTTTAGAGTGAGACATCCCATGAAGAGATTTATTGGGACCCAAGCATATCTGTAACATCCCGTTACCCATGTTGAGACTAGAATAATAAATATGAGAGATTGTTAAGAAATTAGAAAATGCATTTCATACTCATGCATTATATGATATGCATCTATAAGTGAATATTGAATTTTTTTTGCACATGAAAATAATTGTACATGCATTCATTGACAATTTCTGGGTATAATTGATTTATATATGTGAAAGGTGATTTTTATTGAGAATTGTGGTTTTTATATGTTGAAAACTAATTTGGAGAGTGTATTTAGTGATTTAGAATTTTTGGTGAATTTTAGGAAAATTTCTAAAATTTTGGAAAATTTTTGGATTAGGAAAAATGCCAAGTGGCAGGACAATTGATAAATTGCAATAGAATTAAGAGTCAAATGTAGTGAAAAATTTTTTAAATGGCTTTGGGATTTAATGACATATGTCATTGAAATTTGGAGACAATTGGAGGAGAAATTGGGGTTAAATGGACTAGTTTTAAAAGGGGTCCAAATGCGACCATAAGAAAGTGACAAGTGGCAGTGACAAGTGTCACCACCACTTGCCACCACTCCCCCACTCACGAAACTTCACTTTTTTAGTTGAAAGACCAAATTAAATGTTGTCTTTCACTTGCTTTTCTCTCTCTCTGTTCGTGAGCTTCATCTTCTTCTGTTCTTCACGATTTTTTTGTTTCTTCAACCTCCATACACATTGAACCTAGCCTTCTTTTCTTTCACTTGCTACTCTCACCTTGTTGTCTTCTTCATTCTCACAAAAGACCCAACCTAATAACTCTTGGATGATGATGTACGTGAGTGACATGGGAAGTTAGGGCTTCTTTCTGTGTTTGAAGATATTGAAGAGAAATCAAGTAAGTAGCTTGTTAATCTTCATGGTTTTGCTAAATGAATCATTTATGATGGTAGTTTAGTGTTTAATGATCATGATAGAGGGGTTGAGATATGTGTAAATTTGATGTCGCAATAAATATATGTACGTTTTGTTTTATTGTATTAATGATATTTATGAGTTGTTTTAAGGAAGGATTGAGAGATTAAATGGTGGTGAAGTGTTCTGGAAATTGTTGATGGAGTGTTTTACTGGACAGACATTAGTATTTTGGCCATATCTTCTTCTCCCGACCTCTAAATGACATGGGATTTGAACCAACAGATTCAAAACATGTGTCTCTACTTCTCCAATAAAAATTATAACCATATGAAATCATTTTGAGGAGACTGAGTGATGAAATGGGGACGGAATTGATGAGGAGTTCTGGAATTTCATAACTAGAGTATTTTTACTGAACATGCTTCGGTATTTTAGGCATAACTTGTTCTGTAGTTGTAAACTTGGGATGATTTTTTATTTGGAGTAAACTAGAGAAACGGGGATACAATATTTCTTAAGAAATATAATTTTAATTCTGTCTCTAATAACTTTAAAATTTGTCTTGAAATTGAGTTTTGACTAAGGTTGTAGTATTACCTGAGAAAGAAATCATATATTTTTGATATTGAATAAACCGTTAGATGCCGAATTAGACAAATGTTTCTTCACAAAAGTTTTATTTCATTCTCTTATCTTTCAAATGATATAAAGTTCATAATTTTTGAATGTAGGAATTGAGAGATATGAGTTGTACTATTTGACAGTAAGAACATGTACAAGCCAAAGTTTCAAATGTGCTCAGTCTGTAGTATTTTGAGCATAACTCATAGAATGATGAACCAAATTGAATGATCTTGGGGTCATTGGAAACTTAAGAGATAAGAGAAGAATTTTATGGAAGAAAGTATCCTCAAATTACTTCATTTCCTTGGTCAAAAAGAACATGAAATGTTGACCCGAAAGTTGTTATAGGAAAAATCTGAATTGACCAAGGAATTATGAATTTCGATTTTTATGGTTTTATTGAGGTATAAACCATAACTATAAATGATACTTATGTGAGTTATATGTCTACATGTCTGATGTGTTGCATGAATTGAGTGAACCATCGATGATTTTTATCTCAACTGAGTTCACAAAACTTACCCAAAATTACACTTTGACATTTCAGGATTGAGGGAGGACTTTTGCTACTGAGAGACCGTACAAGAAGCATAATTCTTGTACTTTTTTTTGAAGAAAATAGTTCACAGGTCGGTCAGTTGAGATTGGAAGATTAGATAGATTTTTTTGTTTATTTCCTCTTTCATATAGCTTATTTTGTAATAGGTTATAATGATGTACATGTACGGTTATTCGAAAGCTACAATGTATTACATTTGGATTTATAAAATGAAAAGGGGAAATTTTGGTTTTAAATATTGTGACTTTCTTGATGATGCCTAACAAAAAAAATGATGATGCTAGGTTAAGTGAATGTTGTGATTGAACATAGCGCACCATTATCATAGGTTATGTACTAGAATGTCCCCAGGGTGTTCTGGTATGTACCCTATGGTAACAGGGCACTACAATTTGCCCAAAGGTGGTAGTTTCATGAGAGTTGATGATTTGTACTCTGATCCCTTTTATGTGGAGATCTAATTGCATATATTATGTATTCAGCCCTAAGGTGTTTCATAATATGTGTGATCAGATTCTCAGAAAAGATATTGTTTAATGAATTTGAGTATCGTTGTTATCCTACATTTGTACTGATCTAAACATTATCATTTTAAAGTCACCTTTTCGATCAATAATATCAGCGTCACTATTGAAACCATGACTAATTTCAATACGAAGAAGTGGACAGAAGATGTATTGAATGCTATGGAGATAACTAAGGTTGATATGGCCATACAATAGGATAGGTCGTCTCCGTCCATATCTATGAGCTCGAGAGCTAATAAAGCAGCCTATGCATTCTGAGATCGGTCTAACAGATTAAGTCTTATAACCATTAAAAGATCCATTCCTGACCATCTACTAAGTGGACGTTCGGACACAGACATAGCGAAGTAATTTCTTAGTGATGTCTCCTAGAGGTACACAGTCTCACCTAATATTGAAACAAGTGCATTGATGAAAGAATTATTCTCCATGAGGTATATGGGAGAAGGGGGAGTAAAGAGTATATATCAAGAATGATCTATCTTCACAGTAGACTGAAGATGTTAAATATTCCTCTTCCTGATGTCTTCCTAGTTCACCAGACTCTGAATATACTCCCTCCAGAGTTTAGTAATCTGGTGAAGACATATTATTCACAGGATGAAGAATGGGACTTCAATGCTTTGATTACCCATTGCGTTGTTGAGGAGGAGAAACTCAAGCTTGCTACTCCTACAACCCTCGAAGCAACTAAAGAGAAGGCAAAGATGAAGCCTGCTTAGATCAAAGGTAGAAAGACTAAATCTTCTCCACATACTGATGTTGGTCAATCCAGCGCTGGTAAAGGTCTGCATAACATAAAGAAGCCAGTAGTATGAGGCTTAAAAAGAAAGACGGTGACCATCAGATAACTCCTTAGCTTATTAATTTATGAATCTGATTTGCGATAGTCACATTAAATACTTGGTAGCTATATAGTGGAGTATCTGATCAAGGTGCTTCCATAATGTAGGGGTTCATATCTAGGATAAAGCCAAATAAAGAAAAGGAGGAACTGATTGTTGACAACAATGAAGAAGTGGATGAAATATCTGTAAGGGAATGTATAAGTTGAACCTTGTTGTACGGTTCATTTTGGTTTTTATGCGACACATTTTATATGTGATTTTTGAATCAATTTTGGACAAAGAAGGTTGACGTTTTGTATCTAATGCTTCTGTTGTATAATTGGTGTTTAATGCAAAACATAATGGTATAACTTTCTTGTTATATGGTTTGTATAAAATGTATCTTATCCCGAATTAGCTATATGCTTTTTCGCATCTTGCTAAACAAATCATGAAATGAAGGACCCTAATGAGTGAAAAGTCATACATGGTGTGGCATAAAAGTTTAAGTAACATTTCCAGAGCTAGGGTTGAGAGATTGATTAAGAAAAGCATTCTCTCAATTCTAGATTATGATGATCTGGAAACATGTGTTAACTATTGTAGGGGTAAGTTAACAAATAAGGAAGAAGGGTCAACTCGTATTTCTAACTTGTTGAGTCTGATACATACAGATATTAGAAGACCTTATAAGTTGCATTATGCAATTTCAAATGTATTCTGACATTTGTTGATGATTATTCCATTACAGTTATGTGTTCTTGCTTAAAGATTGAAGATTGATAACCAATTGGGAAAATCCATTCAGAGCGTCAGATCTGACTGTGGAGGAGAATATCATAGCAAACATGGTGTTTCAGGACTTGAAAAAGTTAGTTTGCCAGATATATGGAATCGGTTGGGATAGTGACTTGATTCACTATACCAGGTAGTTTTAAGCAAAATAGTGTGTTGCCGAAAGGCATAACCGAACCCCTAAAGGACTTGAAGAAGTCAATGCAGAACATGACTAATCTACTTGATTATCTAGAAGTGTGAAAATCTAGCCTTGCACACATTCGTGGATGAGGCTGTCCTACCGAGATAGTATAATCCTTATAAAGAAAAATTGAATGCTCATTATGCTCATTGCTATTTAGTAAGATATCCTAACTACTCTAAAGGCTACAGATCTTACTGTAGAGAATAAGGGACCAAAATCGTAGAATCAAAAATAGCTAAGTTTTTGGAATACGATGTTTATGATGATGATGGGCCTTTTGACCCTTCAGATGCTAACAGGGTGGATACTATAGTTATTATATAGCCATCACTCATACAGTTAGATCCAATGGATTTAGGTCTTTGTATTGTGCTTATACAGGATCAGGAACTCATACCTGTACACACAGAGGTTCTTGAGGGTACAAGATCTAATGCAATTATAAAGATCTACCAAAGTGAGATGACCTGCTATCCTATCTGATAATATAGTCTATTAGGTGAATAGGACTATGATATTAGACATGTTACGAATCCAGTTACTTTTACAGAAGCTGTTTCTGAAACTACTATGGAATTGTGGTTGGTTGCAATTACTAATGAGATGCAATCCACGAAGCATAGTAAGGTCTGAGAACTAGTTGGTTTTGTAGCAGAATTGTAAAACTATCAGTTGTAAATGAAGTTTTAAGACCTAAAGGATTTCAGGATAAAGTTCAGTGATTTATGGACTCGCTCAGTTACCTGATGGTTCACTCAAGGAAAAATGTTAACTTTAATATTACTTTTTCTCTCGTATCCTCGAAGGATACATTTTGAGCGATTATGGCAATTATAGCTCATGATGATAGAGAGTTACATCAGATAGTTATCAAAACTGCTTTCCTAAATATAAGACCTTTATAAAGTGGTCTATATGCCAGATGAAACTGACATGATTTGCGCGTTAAGCAGATCAATATATGATTTACACTAAACCTCCCAAAAGTGATACCTTATATTTGATAAGTTTTGACCTCTTTTGGCTTCATAGAAAATAAAGTTAAAAAGATGCTTGTATTATGAGGTCAGGGGGAGCAAAATTATCTTCCTATTATTGCAAGTGTTTAATATATTTCTCACGTCAAATTACTTGACCATGTTGTATAAGGTTAAGCAATGTTTGGTCGAGAACTTTGATATAAAGGACCTTGGTGTAGCATCTTTTATCCTAGGTATTCAAATTCACCAGGACAGATCTTAACACTCATCATACCTCTCACAGCGTACATACATTGAGTATATGTTACAAATGTTTAATACGATTAACTGTAAATTTGCGTAGCAACTATCCCTCATAGCGAGAGATGATCTTTAGCACAGTATCCAAAGAATAAAGTAAAGAGAGAGGTTATGAGGAATGTTCTATATTTTAGTATGGTTGATAGCCTGATGAATGCCCGGCTATGTACTAGGTAGGACATTGCATTTACTGTTTGACTATTTGGTCAGTATTTGGTTAACCCAAATGTAGACCATTAAAATGTAGTCAAGCAAATGTTGAGATAATTAAAGAGAATCAAGGATTATGTGTTGACATATAGAAAAGTCATCAGACTAAACCTTGTAGAGAGTTCAGATTCAAATTAAGCTATGTGTTCGGATGATCGAAAGTTCACTTAAGGTTACAGTTTTTTTAAGTTAGCAGATGGTACAATGTCGTGGAAAAGTGTCAAGTAGACACAGGTGATTTCCTCGACCATGCATGCAAAGTACATATTATGGAGCTGCTTCACAAACGATTTAGCTCAGAAATTTGATTTCTGAGTTGTTTGTGGTTGATTCAGTGGCTAGACCCATTCAGTTGTGATGTAATAATCAAGTTGCTGTGTTGTTTAATAACAACATTAAATATTACAAGGTCTTAGCGTTTTGAGGTCAAATATTTGACCATGAAGTAGTTGATACGAAAAGATGACATTAAGGTTTGAAGCATTTAAGGACTGAGAAACTATAAGTTGAATCTTTAACTAAAGGACTTTGCCCACTTGTGTTTGGAAGACAAGTATACAGTATGGGTGTTTTGAAGTCCTTATACACTGTTAGTTAAGAGATCATTACGTTTGCTCCATGTACATTTATACGTTTTGATGTATTATGACGGTATGATGGTTCATTAATAAAGATTGGTTGGGGACAATAATTGAGGAAAGGCTCTTGACTATATAAGGAGGGTACTACCTCCTTAGTTAGTGCACTAATCAAAGTCAAAGACTTGTATGACAAATTTGACTCTAGTTAAATTCCTCTTTTGAGGTGAGAGTTGGAAGATTTGTTTTGGGTATTTCTTTG
>JAOTAY010020408.1:0-12638 GCA_025629805.1 Erythroxylum baracoense
CTAGTTTATTCATGAGAACTTGTGCTTAATATTCTTGAGTATATGTGTGATGATTTTGTGTTCTTGGTTTATATGCACGAATGTCAAATTGTGTATGCATGAATTTAATCTAGAATTTGTTCTTGCTAGCATGTTTTGTTTGCTAAATTAGTCATCTTAAGTTTGAGTTTCCAAGTGGTTAATGCTAGTAGTTTTAACTTGTTAAAATTCATTCGAGTTTTGGTTTTAATTTGTTTAAATCAAGAACTTTGATTTTGTCAATGCATCCGAGTTTTGATTGATAGATTACGACATTAAACCATTGATCTTAATGATTTAGTCAAGTCTTTGAAGTCAAATGGTTATCTTGCATTTGAGTTTTGGAGATAAACTAGACAAGATTGGTGTCCTTAATCACACACATCACAATTGAATCATCTTTATATTTTATGATTGAATTTACTAGGTTTTTATTGGTGAACTCTCTTGCAATTGAATCTTGATAAGTCTTGATTTTCTTGAAATTGTTGAATTGCTCTCTTTAATCTAGCTTTTGATTTAAATTGTTTTCTTGCTTGAATTTCACATAAAACCCCCCAAGAATCGTGTGTGTGTGTGAGAGAGAGTTTTCTTTTCATGATTTGTTCTCTTCTTTTTAGCTTAGTTTTGCATCTAGTTAATTCACTTACATTCTTGCTTTTAAACACTCTTACTTGCTTGAAAAAAATTAGTGCTTATTTTATAGTTCTCTATGGGATCGATACCTTACTTGTCTACACTAAGTGTGTAGAATTTTAGAGTTTATTTTGTAGGACTAAATGACATCCTATCATAAATCCAACTTGTATACATTTTCATTGCTTTATTGAAGGACTTGAAATATACCATCCCTTCTTGGAATCAATTTTGTGTTCTGTTAGCTAGGAAATCTCTCTTTCCTAAGGTGTACCAAAACCTAATCACCAGGTTCAAATACAATTTTTTTATAGTTCTTGTTTTGTTGCTTTTCTGATGGGAGACCCAATAGGAGCTTATCATAGAGAATCTTCAACAAGATCGAACTATGCCCGAGAACGACTAGATCAAGTAAACACGGAAGCACAAGAAACAAATTTGAAAGGATAGAAATAGAACACAAAGAGAAAAGGGTTTAGAAGAAAGTTGGTCAATGGAAAGAACCCTAAGAGAACTTGTCTCTTAGAACTCTGACCCTGGGATGCCGCAAAGGAAGACCACTCCTTCGATAAGTCAAGTATTCTCAAAAATACGAAGAAAGCAAGAATGCTCCCAATAATACTCAATAGTATTTCTGAATGAAAATCCCCTTACAAAGTACATAGAGGGTGCCTATTTATAGGAAAACTCCCTAACTTAATGTCCTAAAGAAGAAACTAAATAAAAGGAAAAAAATCAATCCCTAAAAGGAAAGAAAATAAACTTATAAAGGTGTTGACTAGATGACCTTCTTTCAAGGAAAACAAAAAGGAAACTAATTAAAACATGATCTAAACATATTGGACCTTATAGATCACGTCCTTCTCCTTATTTTTAAGTGGCACATGGTTGTCACATGGTATTTTAAGTGAATTCTCCCAATTGGACTTCATGTGGACCTTTGGACACTTCATGTTGGGCTTCAAGGAGTAAGACAATGCCTCTTGGACCTTTATGAGATGAAATCTAACTCAACAACATGAGTTTTATCTCTTGAAGGTCTTTGATCAAACAATTCAATGCTTGCTTCATTGCTTTGGCCCTAGCTCTTGTCATTGGGCCTCCAACATCTTATAATGGATCTTTAGGAACATTAGACTTGAATGTTGGTTCTTTGATATGAGAATTTTGTTTAGCCCCTTGCCTTGCACATTCAGACTTCAAATCTAATCCAATTTTAGCTCCTAAGCCTCCATTTGCAAGATCATGTCCATGCAAGTCATACGCTAGGCTTCCTTGAGGTGGATCACACCATGTATGCTTCTCTTCTTGTCTTTCACATGCACATGGTTCTCCATCATTTTCATATTAACGAGTTCTCTTTTCTATTTGTGTATACACCCTTTCATCCAAGGCTTTGACAAAATCAGTCTATTTCTTCCATCCAAATTAGGTTTATCAATCGGTAGAGGTAGGAAATCCATATGAGTTAACGGATTGAACTTCTACATAACCTCAAAAGGAGAATGACCAATTGTAGCATGTACATTTTAGTTGTAAGCAAATTCCAGTGTGGCAAATACTCCTCCCAATTCTTCAACTTTCTTTGAAGTATGGCTCTCAAAACTGTAGAGAGAGTCCTATTTACCGCTTCTATTTTTCCATCCGTTTGTGGATGATAAGTTGAATACAACACCCTTGTACCCAACTTGCTCCAAAACATTTTCCAAAAATGGCTAAGAAACTTCATATCTTTATCACTCACAATTGTCATTGGAATGCCATGTAATCTCACAACTTCTTGGAAGAGCAGCTGCACAATAAGTATTAAATCATATGTTTTATGGAAAGGAATAAAATGCACCATCTTGCTAAATCTATCAACAATAACAAAAATAGAATCTCTTCCCCTTTTTCTGCCTGGTAAATGCAAGACAAAGTCCACTGATATATTAACTTAAGGTTCATTAAGAATACAAAGAGGAGTATACAGTCCATGAGGCATTACTGTAGATTTAACTTGTTTGCATGTAATGCATTTCTCATATATTTTCTCAACATTTCTTTTCAGTTATGGCCAGAAGAAATGATCACTTAACATATCCAAAGTCTTCTTAATTCTAAAATGTCCAATTAACCTGTCACTTTGTGCCTCTCTTACAAGTAATTCCCTTATTGAACATTGAGGAACATACAACTTAGTTTAATTAAAAAGGAAACCATCAAGTTGCCAAAACATTTTCTCACATGCCCTATAAACATTAGCCAAATCAAGGTCAAAATTATACAAATCTTTAATGTACTCAAAACTTAATAATTTTGCATCAAGATTAGAAATTAGAGCATACCTCCTGGAAAGAACATCAACAACCACATTTTCTTTACCTTGTTTATACTTGATGATGCATGTAAAGGATTCAATAAACTCTACCCATTTTGCATGCCTAAGGCTTAGCTTTCCTTGTAGTTTGAGATATTTCAAGGACTCATGATCAATGTGCATAATGAATTCCTTGTACTAAAGAAAGTTCTTCCTTCTCTCTGACACTCTCACCAAGGAATAAAGTTCCTTATCATACGTCGGGTAGTTAAGACTTGCTCCATTTAGCTTCTCCCTAAAGTACTCAATTGGTCTACCCTTTTGTATTAAGATTCTATCAATACCTATTCCACTTGCATCACACTCAATCTGAAAAGTTTTAGCAAAGTTAGGCAAAGCAAGTAAAAGTGTTGAACTAATTTCTTCTTGAAGCAAGTTAAAAACATTATCTTGTTCTTTACCCCACTTAAATCCTACATTCTTTTTTATGCATTCATTTAATGGTCTAACAATTATTGAGAAATCTTTAATAAATCTTCTATAAGAGCTAGCAAGACTATGAAAAATTCTTACATCACTAACACCAGTAGGTTTCAGGCATTCCCTAATTACTTTTACTTTCTCTTAATCAACATGTATTCCTTTATTATTCACAAAATAACTGAGAAAAATAAGTTCATTAGTGCAAAATGTGCATTTCTTTAAGTTATCATATAACTTTTCCTTCCTAAGTGCATAAAAAACAGCCTTCAAATGTGTTACATGCTCATCCAAATTCTTGTTATAAACAAGTATATCATCAAAAGAAACAATCACAAATTTACCATTAAAATCACTTCAAACATGATTCATTAGTCTAATAAATGTCCTAGGTGCATTGGTTAATCCAAAAGGCATCACCAACCACTCATATAAGCCATGTTTAGTTTTAAATGCAGTTTTCCATTCATCACCATTCTTATTTGATGATATCTAGATTTTAGGTCAATCTTTGAAAACACATATGAACATGCAATTCATCCAACATATCATCTAGCTGAGGGTAGGATGTAGAATACTTCATCGTGATTTTATTGATGGCTTGAAAATCAACACGCATTCTCTAAAACCCATCCTTCTTAGGCAATAATATAATAGGAATCGTAAATGGACTTAAGCTTTCCTGAACATATACTTTTTTCCATAAGCTCACTTACTTACTTTTAGATTTCCATGGTCTCTTCAGGATTGCATCCATATGCCGGCCTATTTGGTATGCTTGCTCTTGGAACGAAATAATTTTTGTGTTCAATTCCTCTAACTGGTGGAAAACCATTACGAATTTCTTCAGGAAAGAGATCTTCATTTTCCTGCAAAAGATCAATAATAACACTAGGTAAACTGTTGTCAATTTTTGTTAGTAGAAATCAAAGCATCCTTGTACATAAGAACAACTAGGGCTACCTCATGGTTAGTGTTTTCTTTACATCACTCACTTTTGCATAAACTCTCTTTTTTTCAACTCAATTCTTCTTTGTTTTCACTCTCCTCGTGTCTCCTGTTACTCTTATTTTTACCACTCTATACACCAATTTCTTTTTTCTCTCTATCTTGCTCCCTACCCAAAGTTTTGTTCAATGAAGATGCAAGCCCTTCATATTGCTAATATGTGCATTTGGTCTTCAAAAATTGCCTTTGGTGATAAAGGCCTAAGTTGAAACTTTTGTCCATCTATTATCAAACAGTAACGGTTCTTGAACCCATCATGAATCACCTTCCTATCATATTGCCAAGGTCTTCCTAACAACATATGCCTTGCATACATAGGTATCACAATACACTACACCTTATCCTTATACCTACCAATGGAGAAAGAAATTAATACTTGCCAATTCACTTTCACAATACAAATATCATTTAACCATTGTAATTTGTATAGTTTTGGATGTTTAATAGAAGGTAATTTTACTTTCCCCCCAAGCAAAGTACTAGAAAATTTGTACAACTTCCACTATCAACAATCACATTATACAACTTATTAGCAATTAAATAATTAGTATGGAACATATTTTCATGTTGTTCACTATGTTCATTATTTTTACTTAGCAAACTAAGTGTGCATTGTACAACCAATGTTTCTCCTCTAGCATATTCATGATGATTTTAGATCATAACTCAAATAAGAAATCTAATGATTTTATAAGCATACAAGATCCTATACATGTCACTAACAAGGGTAGGATTTTATAAAAACTTGAAATGCAGCGAAATAACTTCTTGTATGCTTGATGTTTTGCCTCCCTTGTGGAGATCCACTATGGCTTCTCCTTCTTCTCTAACTCGTCCTGGTTGGAATGGATGGAGTAGACTCATTACAATGCACTAAGCTCAGAAGAGTTGCTAACTTATGAAAGTAGCAATCCTTATGGTTCACCCACAATGCTCGTAATAAGCTTAACAAAAATTTTATAGGAGAGTGCTTCAACGCATGAATACTTGAAAGAAGGGAGTGTTTTTTGCTCAAAGATGGGGAGAAGAGCTTAGTATTCGGCCAAAAGAAAAAACTCATTCAAAGGAACTACGAAATCCCTTTTATAGGCCACCAAAAGGTGCCATTGAAGAGTCATGACTCTTCCAAGAGTTATGTCTCTTGGCAAAACATCATGGTTCTTCAAAGAGTTATGTCTCTTAGCAAAACATCATGACTCTTGGCCAAGGGACACATAGTATCTTCACTTAAAGTCATAATGGTACACTCACGATCATTCATTCTTGTACATGAACCCCTTTAACCATTGGTTGACTTGTTAGAATTTTATAACTTAAGTGTTGACGCACCAAGATATAATTGAAAGTGCTTGGATTTCATGTAGGAGCTAACCCTCAGCTCAATGAAGCTCATGTAAGCTAAAAGTGGCTTGACATAACTTTCCCTTAGCTCAAGTGTCTAAAGCTAGCTTAAGGTGAGCTTGTAGGAGCTCATTAAAACTATTTAATAGCTAGAAAGCTAGGGATAAGCTCAATTAGACTCAATTGAGATTACCCCAACTCATCTTTGGTTCTTGGGAATTGAAGCTAGTGATAAATGTGTTTACACTAGTTAAGCTAAAAAGAGCTAATTATGGAGCATGAGTCGGAGTTGAAACCCAAAGCTTAATGGATGAAATTGGTGGTGCTAAATGAAGGAATCTAGCGTGCTTGAGTGCACAATGGACACTAGGGTGTACCATAAGCTGTAGCATGCCATAATGCATCTTCCTATGCATGCACTTAGAATGTAATTTCATTGTCTCCATATGGATACATGAATTCGGCCAATGGGGAAGATTTATCATGTACCTTGCTTAGAATGAACATACATGTCACCCTTTCACCAAGGTATGTGTACTTTGGATGAAAGATGTGTTGTTTCACCCAATGGTTGTGACCATTTAACTAAAAAAGGGGTCTATGTACAAGAATGAATGGTCATGAGTGATCATGACTTTAAGTGAAGATACATGACTCCTTACCAAAGGGTGTGTCCCTTGGCTAAGAGTCATGATGTTTTTCCAAAAGACATAACTCTTGGAAGATTCATAATGTTTCGTCAAAAGGCATAACTCTTGGAACAACCGTGACTCTTCAAAGGCACCTTTTGGTGGCCTATAGAAGGGAATTTCGTAGTTACTTTGAGAGAGTTTTTTTTTTGCCGAATACTACACTCTTCTCCCCATCTTTAAGCCAAAAATACTCCCTTCTTTCATGTCTTCATGTGTTGAAGCACTCTCCCATAAAATAGTTGTTAAGCTTATTAAGAGCATTGTGGGTGAACTATAAGGATTGCTACTCACAAGTTAGCAACTCTTCTGACCTTAGTGTGTTGTGACAAGATCGGTATACTCCATCCGTTCCAACCACGATGAGTTGGAGAAGAAAAAGAAGCCATAGTGGATCTCCACAAGGGAGGCAAAACATCAAGCATACAAAGAGTTATTCTGCTGTGTTTCAAGTTAGTATATCATTCTACCCTTCTTAGTGACATGTGTAGGATCTTGTATGCTTATGAAATCATGAGATTTCTTGTTTGAGTTATGATCTAAAATCAACAAATGGTATTAGAGCTTTAGGTTGAAAGCATGATTTGAAATGAGTTTATGATTATAAAATTGACATAGTCAAATGTTGGTATATATCTTTTAGTGCAATCATGATAATGTCATGTGAACGTATTTGTTGCTCTATGTTCTATGTGTGATAGTTTCCATGCTAAATTCAAGGCTTTATTGAGAGCATGTTTTGTGAAACTCATGTTGAAATATTTCTAATTGAATGCTATATGCATTTCTTTTGCTATGTTTTAGCATGCAATAGTTTTTTCTCATGTATGTTGCTTGATTAAGTCTGGTTGTGGTAGAAATGCACTTACATGTGATAAGTGCATCAATGTAGATGGCATGTAAGAATATTGTTGCTGAATTAAATAAAGACCTTAAGCTTGATGGAGATAATTACTCCATTTGGCAACAAAAGTTTCAATTCATCTTAACTGTGCAAGATACACTGGATGTGCTCTTCTATTCGGTTGAGCCACCAGCGGTGGGAAAAAACTCTAATGCCTATGAGGCATATAAGAAGAAAGATTATATGGCCTGTATGAAGAAAGATTATATGGCCTGTGTTACTCTCTTGAGTACCATGGTTGATGAACTCATGGTGGATTTCTTTATGATTGGCCAAAGCCATATGGTATTCGGCCAAGACTAAGTATGGGGATGTTTCTTTAGACAAACAAAGAGCTATGATTCTCAATTTTGATAATTATAGTAAGAGGGTTGACCACATCCTGAGTGCCCATTTACGTGAGATGTCACACATGATTCATCAACTCAAATCCACTGGTCATGTGCTCACTGATGAGCAACAAATCCAAGCAATAATCTGTTCCTTACCTAATGAGGATGGCAATTGATGAAGGTAAATTTATGCCACAACTCTCAAATCAAGTCATTTGATGACATTGCAAGGCACCTTCTGCTAGAGGCAGAGGTGATGGCCATAAAGAACCATTCAAACGCATATGTTGCTGAAACTTCCTTTCCCCATAAGAACAAGTTCAAAGGGAAGAGGAAAAGGAAGGATGGTCAAGATAATGGGAACGGTGCCACATTGAAAAAGTTCAAGAAGAAGCGCAACAAAGCAAAGTTGAAGTGATTCAACTGTGGCGATAAGGGACACTTTGCAAATGAGTGCAAAGCACCTCCCAAGGTATATGATCTCTTTTCTACTTCACTTGTGCATGTTGTGTCATACACATACTTAATTGAATCTAATTCTTTGTGGATTATAGATTCAGGAGCAACAGACCACATAGCCAAAGAAAAGTCTTGGTTTGTGGCCTTTAGGAAGTTGCCAAAGGGAGCAAAGCATGTTTCTGTGGGGAATAATGCAAGCCTTGAAGTAAAAGGGATAGGAACTCGTAGATTTCCTCTGAACAATGTACATATGTTGTTAATTGATGTTCTATATGTACCTAAGATTTGTAGAAACTTAGTTTTTGTATGTTCCTTGTTAAAAGTTTGGATATTGTTTGAATTTCTGTAATAAATTTGTGCATATTATTAAAGATAACGCAGTTATGTGTTCTTGTTGTAGTAAACAATGGGTTGTTTGAATTGAACAAGAGTGTTGCTACTTCTAGTTGCTATGTAATTGAGGTTACTATTGAGATGACTTGACATGAGCGCTTGGGACATATTGGACAAGAAAGTATGACTAAGTTGGCCATACTTGGCTTACTTGGATCATTGTCCAAGGTCTCTATACCAAGTTGCCAATCATGTCTTGTTGGCAAGTCCACAAGAAAGCCTTTTGGCAAGGCAACTGGAAGTCAAGAAGTTTTACAATTAGTTCACTCTGATCTTTGTGGAACAATGAGAATTGTATTTAGGCTTGGGTTTAGATACTTTATCACATTCATTGACGATTTTACTCGATTTATCCATGTGTTCTTACTAAATCATAAGTGTGAAGCATTGAGGTGATTTGAAACATATTTTTACTTAGTGGAGAATCAATTGGATAAGAAGATCAAGTCATCAAAGATTGATCGTGGTGGCGAGTACATGTCAAATGATTTTAAGGCATTTTGTGACCAAAAGGGCATTGTGAGGCAACTCACACTTCCTTGGACTCCACAACAAAATCGAGTACCCGAAAGGAAGAATAGGATTCTTATGGACATGGTGCGATCCATGATGGCTAAGGCCAACTTGGATATTGCATGTTGGGGCGATGCATTGGTTAGTGCAACACATATTTTGAATAGAGTGCTCTCTAAGTTTGTTGATTCTACACCATATGAGTTATGGTCAAAGAAAACCCCTAACTTAAGCTATCTTTGTCCTTAGGGATGTGCAACTTATACACATGCTACAGACTCTTAGGAAATTAAGCCCTAGAGAGAGGAAGTGTGCCTCCCTTGGTTATTCTGAGCATTCTAAGGGGTGTGCATTCTTGGATGTAAGTCACAAGATTGGAAATTTCTTTGAATCAAGAAATGCCAACTTTATTGAGGGTGAGTTCCCTAAAGTTGGTGAATGTTGTGACTTAGATGCCTTGATTGAGACCTTTGTGCAAGGTGAGTCTAGTATTTTGGAAGCACCATTGGCTACAACTTCCATGGTGGAAGTTCCTCAACAAGAGTTTGTTCAAGTGCCTCCTGCATCCCCACTTGTTAATGAACAATTAGAAGAAGTTTTTGATGGAGAAGCTCAAGAGGGAGTTGAGAGAGTTCAAGAACCATATGATCAAGCTATAGGGCAATATCATGATGAGCCTCTTCCCATGCCTAATTTGAGACGTTCAAATAGGCAAATTGGATCACCAAAAGAATGGTGGATTTTGGAGAGAAGTGGCTCAAATTTGGTGTCATCTGAGATTGATGAACCAAGTAATGTGCAAGAAGCTCTTAAAGGTGTTCACAAAGAGAAGTGGCTAATGGCTATGTAAGATGAGATGAATTTGATGCATCTTAATGAGGCTTGGGATTAGTTGAATTACCTCCTAGACGAAGGGCTATCAAGAACAAGTGGGTTCTCAAGATAAAATTGAATTCTGATAGTACTATTGAAAAGTACAAGTCCCGATTGGTGGCCAAGGGATTCACACAGAAGGAGGGTATAGATTTTAAGGATACCTTCTCTCCTGTTGTGAAATTCAATTCCATCATGTTATTAGTTGCTATTGTGGCTTATTTGGAATTGGAATTGCATCAAATGGATGTAAAAACTGCCTTTCTCAATGGTGATTTAAGAGAGGAGATTTACATGCAACGAACCTAGGGGTTTGTTGAAAAGGGTCAAGAGCACAAAGTATGTAGACTTAAGAAGTCTATATACGGTATTAAGCAAGCTTCAAGACAGTGGTACTTGAAGTTTCATAAAGCAATCACAAACTTTGGTTTTGTGATGATACATGAAAACCATTATTTATGTGTGCACTTCTGGGTCCAAATTTGCCATTATGACTCTATATGTGGATGACATATTGATAGCAAGTAATTGCTTGATTTTGTTGAAAACCATCAAAGGATGGTTGTCTTCCACCTTCAACATGAAGGATATGAGAGAAGCTGCCTATATCCTTGGTGTTAAAATCCTAAAAGATAGGAAAGCAAGGATGTTGGCCTTGTCTCAAAAACCTTATATTGATAAACCCAAAACTAATGAGTTTCAACTTGATAAACCCAAAACTAATGAGTACACCACTTGCAAATGGTTTCAAGCTTGGGCAAGATTTTTGTCCTCGTAGTACTCAAGAAAAGGAGGAAATGAAACAAGTCTCATTCCTAAGTGCCATTTGAAGTCTAATTATGCCATGTTGTGTACACTGCCTAACATTAGCCAAGCTGTAGGTCTACTGGCAAGATATTCTTCTAGTGTGTGAAAAGGGTTCTTAGGTTTCTCAAGGGTACAAAGGACTATTGGCTATGCTACCAAGAAGAGAATCTTAGTTTGCATAGCTACACTGATGCTAATTTAGGTGGTGATCGTGATTTGTGCAAATCTATATCTGGCTATGTCCCCATGTTAAATAATGGGGTTATTTCTTGGAGTAGCAAGAAACAAACTTGTACAACATTATCAACAATGGAGGTTGAATTTGTTGCCAGCGCCTCGGCTGTGCAAGAGGCCTTCTGGGTTGAAAATTTTATTCAGCACTTAGGGTCAATTGTGCCTTTGGAAAGGCCCATAACTATCTATTGTGATAGTATAGTAGTAGGAATGGTAATTTTGGTTCGGCTCGATTGTCCGGCCTATAGTCAATGGGTTTGGCCTAGTCAAGCTGGCCCATAGGCCAGGAGAATTTGGCTCGTGGATAGACAGGCTAGGTCATGGCCCTTGATTCACAACAGCCCACGAAACTAGTTGGACGGGCCAGACTATGACCCGTAGCCCGACCAAAGGGGTTAGATAAAACGACGTCATTTTATTTGTTAAAAAACGACGTCATTTTGTTAACCTTAGACTTATTTCTTCCCCAAATAAAATGATGCCTTTTTGCGTTAAGAGTAAAACGACGTCGTTTCTTGGGATAAGGTTACTAAAAAATAAGAGACAAATTGATGTCATTTTCTTACAAGGGAAAACGACGTCATTTTGTCTCTAATGAAATAAAACAACGTCTCCCTCCTCAGTCCCTCTCGCTCGTCAGTCTCTTTCATCACTCCTACTCTTGATAGTCCTACCTATACCACACCCACACCCACACCCACACCCACACCCACACCCACACCCACACCCACTCACCCAAACCCAAACCCAAACCCAGACCTAGACCTAGACCTAGACTCAGACCCAGACGGTGCTCGCCTCATTTGCTCCTGCTTTGCCTCTGGCACTCTGCCTCCCTCTCCGACTCCCCCTTTGTCGCACTCGCATTGTCGAAACTCACTGACTTCATTGTTCTTCTTCTTCAACTGACGTCGCAACTCTACCGGAGACTCACAAGTATCTCACTCTCTCTTCCTCATTACTCCATTACTCTTCTTCTTGCCTTTTATTTGTCTGTGTCTTGGAATCATTGTCAATGAATTTCTGATTGTTGTGGTAGTTTTTGTAAGCTTCCTGTATTTTGAACAAGATTGATTATGCATTGAATCTGGTTCAAAGTTGGCAACTGGATAATTGAAGTGGGTTAGTTGAATGATTGAATCTGATTCAAAGTTTGTATCCTTCCCACTTAGGTTTTTTTGTTCATTCTACTTAGGTTTATTTGTTCATTTATGCTTCTAATTGCTTTCTCCTTAAATAGCTAAAACTCTATGATAATGCGAGTGTTATCTTTTAAAACTCATTTGACCTTGAATCTTTAAATCCGTGGGTCATCAATCATGATCTTAACCAATAACATCTCTTCTATACCTTATTCTGCATATATGAGGCAAGGTTGACTAAAGTACTATAGAATAGAAGAATAGTCTTTAGTGATACTTCTACAAAGTTTAGGCTCAATGTAAATTTTTGTTAAAGAGTTTTCGGATAAATAAAATTTTAAAACAAGCAAATCTTTGTTATTTCCTTAATGATTAGGCAATTGTAATGTCTGTAAGTTATTGGAAAAAAAGTTAAAACAAAAGCTAAATTATGACAAATAAATAGGGTGTAACATCATATGCCAATTCCCTTTTAAGGTTTCATTTTGCATGTCAATGATAATGTAGTAG
>JAOTAY010020409.1:0-12638 GCA_025629805.1 Erythroxylum baracoense
GAAATTTTATTTTGAATTAAGTTGTCTTATGTGAAGTAGTAGCTAAAGGGTATGACTGAAGTTTGGCTGTGAATTAAGTTGTTTTCTGTTAAAGTAATGGCTGAAGGGTATTACTGTAAGTTTCATTATGAATTAAGTGAAAATTCTAGAAAACATATGAGGGGTTATGTGTGTATGTAAAAAAAAGCTACCGCTGATTGGTGGTGAGCAGTGTGAGTATGTACTTTGGTGGACCCTGCTCTGGTCTCTAATAATTGTAGCTTTATAGAGTTCCGTACCCAACATCTGTATAGAGCCTTCTTCTTCACATCCCATAACTTTGACCAACTCACCATACGTTTACACTCTACGAGACTAGATTGACCTATTATGTGTGGAAGATGCAAATTGAGATTATGATGATTTCCCATCTTGGACATCAAATGGTTTGAGAAAATATTACATAACTGGAGGTTCCATAAGAAGAAGAAGAAGAAGCTGTGATTTTTGCAAAAGTTTTCGTGAGTTGATGTTGGAGTTTGCAAAAATCAGTCCATAGTTTGCTGCAACAACTTTCAGATTTATTTCAGTGGAGCTAAACTTTTCGGGAAGTTATTATTTTCTTTTACCTTAAGTGTATCGTTATTCTTTTCTTAGTTGATGAATCACTTGAGTTATTTTTATTAATTGTCTTTCATTAAGAGTGGTAGAGAAAAATTCTCTATTAAGGTTAACACGAGTCAGTCGTGTTATTGAGTGTGAAAATCTTTCACGGGAAGTGAGGATGAGAGATAGTGTCAAGGGTTGAGTGATGTCTGCTCAATAAAGCCTTGAGTAATTTTATTATATTTTGGTGAAAGAATTAATCTAGGTGAGGGCTCCGTAGATGTAGGCAAGGAGTACCGAACTGCGTATCAAATTTATGGTGTCATCTATTATTTTTTCTTTTGATTGATTTTTGTTTTTATTTGGGCCATAGATGATTGCGTAAAATCGGACGGTTTGCGAAACTATTAACCTAGATGAATTTTCAATTAGTATCAGAGCGGGTCACCGAATTAGAACTTGGTACATCAAATTGGTGCAGATCCGGGTTTCGTAATTATGGCCATAAGAGAAGAAGCATCAATTATCAGGCTACCATTGTTGGACGGTTCCAATTATCCTGCGTGGAAATCACGGATGAGGGTCTTTATTCAAGCACAAGGAACAAGAGTATGGAACTTGATATTATATGACAAGACACATCCGATGATTACTGACGATAAGGGAGAGTTCTAAAAGAACCATCTGAATGGACAAGAGCTGAAGAAGAGGGGGCACTTGGAAACTCACAAGCAATGCATGCAATTTTCAATGCTATTGATAAAAGACACTTCTCAATGATATCGGACTATGAGTCGGCTAAAGAAGCGTGGGATACTTTGCAGACTATTCATAAAGGGTCCAAATTGGTAATAGCATCAAAATTACAAATATTAGTTATGAGGTTTGAAGAACTGAAGATGGATGAGAATGAGACAATTGAGGACTTTCGTGAAAGATTGCGAGATATAGAAAATCAGGCGCATCAACTCGGAAAGAAATATTCTGATTTGAAACTTGTCAAGAAGACGCTGAGATCACTGCCTCCAAGATTTATTCCAAAAATTACAGCAATAGAGGAGGCCCATGACATCAATGATTTGTCATTGGAGAAAGTAATTAGAATTCTAACTAATTTTGAGATGAATTTGTTAAGGGTTAAACAAGAAAGGAGCAAAAGATTGACACTATAGGCTAAAACTGGAAAAGATATGAATGATGTAGAAGATGAATCTGATGAGAATGCGATTAACACGAGAGTTCAATAAGTGACTGAAGAGAGTTAAAAAGGATAGACCCCAGTTTAGGAAAAACGACGGGAGCTCATTGAACAACAACTTCAAACATCAAGCCAAAACTCACAAGGGAGAAAGAAAGGTGAAGAGAATTCAATGTCATGAGTGTCAAGGCTTTAGGCACGTTCAAGCCGAATGTGCTAATACTTTGGAGAAAAGAAAAAGAAAATCCTTTACTAACACTTAGAGTGAGAATGAATCCGAGAGTGAATATGGTGGTGAAGAAGAAATTGCTAGTAGTGCTGCATTAGTTGTTTTATATAGCAAAAGTACAGTTACTTGCTTAACAGTAACTGAGAAGGAAGCAATTGAATACGAAAAAGGGGGAAATTAGAAAATTTCGAGAAAAACACAAACAACTCAACTCAAGACCTAATATCAGATTATGATAGTGATGAAAGTGGTTTAGGTGATAAAAAGGAGAACATTTACGAGACTTATGAATTAATGTACAAAAAATGGGTAAAAACAAGTAGAAAGAATGAAAGATTGAAGGAAGAAAATCTCTCCATGAAGAACATCATCCAAGGATTAGAAAAGAAATTGAAGTTGGCATTAGATGAGCTTGGTGAAGCTAGAATGAGATTAGTAAATACCGAAAAGGGATTGAGAATGTTGAATGGAGTCACAAAAAAACTAGAGAAGTTAATGGAAATTAGTAAAGTGAAAGGGGATCTTCAAGGCATTGGTTATATGGGAGAGTGCTCTAAGGTGAATGATGAGAAATATGACATAGCCAAATCTGTCCAAGAAGAAACTTCGAGGAAGAATCGAAGATTTGTACCCACATGTCATTTTTGTGGAGTTATCGGACACATAAGGCCAAGATGCTAGCAAATATTATAACTTATGTTCCAAAAGGGTTAAAACCAAAAATCTAGACACTCTCTATCAAATTTCCAGCAGTAACTCATGTTACCGAAGCACTCTTGGGTTAGAAAGAGTCAAGGAAAAGCACAAAGACGTAGTAAAGGAAAAACAAGAAAATGTCTAAATTCATAGTTAGTTACTGCTTTTCAAGCAACTATTCAGAGTGAGGATAAGTCAGTTACTTTAGATGAAGAAATCAATTAGACAGTTGATAATCGAGGTAATGTGACGAGGAACAAGCCCAGGTTTGAATTTCTTCGAGGGACACAGGGACAATGTGCTTTACATTTTTGAAGTATAATTTAATGTTATTTTTTAAAAAACAACAAAAAAAGGAAAAGAAAAGTTAAAAATTGTTTTCTTTAGTTCTTTAGTTTTTATGTTTCTATTGTCGTCCCATCTTTTTAGTAGTTTGCATTATGACTTTTATTTGGTTCCACCGAAGACTCTTTAGCTCTCTCATCAATATGGATCTCTCTCTCGGGTGTCTGTATCTCTTTCCGACATATCTCTCATTTTGAATGGTGATAAATTGTCATCTTGGCATGTTTATGATTCTTCCGCTGCACCTACTATTGATTCTTATGATTCTGCATTTTGACACTGTTTTGTCCCAAGGGGGGACATCAAATTGTTTTTGGTGACTGTTCCATTCAGGGGGTGATTTCAAGGTATATGTGTGACTATTCGTCTTGCTTTTTGGCATATTTTATCTCAAGAGGGAGAAATTTGGATGATTGGATTATTGTTTCTATGGATGTTCTTTAGAACTTGATGTTGAATTGAGGGGAAGTTCATATGAATTGTGAATTTGATATCTATATGTCCAATTATGTGATTTAAAGGGAGATTAGTATTTGTGACAAATATGCCAACAAGGGGGATTGTTAGATATATGATGCATATATCTATTTATTTTATTTTGGCATATTTTTGTAAGTTGGACTTATCAGATTTTTTATTGTCTTGGATTTAAAAGAATTATTTGGATAATATTCAAGATATATGGAATCTTATTTTGAATAGAAGTGGATATTGTGAAGACTTGTTGGGCATTACGTGAATGAGTGGGCTGAAGGATATTGCTGGAAATTTTATTTTGAATTAAGTTGTCTTATGTGAAGTAGTAGCTAAAGGGTATGACTGAAGTTTGGCTGTGAATTAACTTTTTGCGTCAAAGTAATGGCTGAAGGTTATTACCATAAATTTCATTATGAATTAAGTGAAAATTTTGGAAAAACATACGAGGGGTTATGTGTGTATGTAAAAAAAAAACCTACGGCTGATTGGTGGAGAGAAGTGTGAGTATGTAATTTGGTGGACTCTACTTTGATCTTTAATAATTGCGACTTTATAGAGTTTTGTGCCCAATATCCGTATAAAGCCTTTTTCTTCACATCCCACAACTTTGACCAACTCACCATACGTTTACACTCTACGAGACTAGATTGACCCATTACGTGTGGAAGATGCAAATCGAGATTCTGATGGTTTCCCATTTTGGATGTCAAATGGTTCGAGAAAAAATTGCATAACTGGACGTTCCATAAGAAGAAGAAGAAGAAGTTGTGATTTCTACAAAAGTTTCTGTGAGTTGATGTTGGAGTTTACAAAATTTTATTTCAAATTTATTTCAGTGGAGCTAGACTTTTCGAAAAATTGTTCTTTTTTTATCTCAAGTTTATCGCTATTCTTTTCGTAGTTGATTAATCACTTGAGTTATTTTTATTAATTGTCTTTCATTAAGAGTGGTAGAGAAAAATCCTCTGTTGAGGATAACACGAGTTCGTTGTATTATTGGGTGTTAAAATCTTTCACAGGAAGTAAGGTTGAGAGATAGTGTCAAGAGGTTGAGTGGTTTCAGCTCAATAAAGCCTTGAGTAATTCTATTGTACTTCGGTGAAAGAATTAATCTGGGTGAGGGTCGCAGACGTAGGCAAGGAGTGCCGAACTGCATTATCAAAATTTTGGTGTCATTTGTTATTTTTTCTTCCAATTGATTTTTGTTTTTATTTGTGCCAGAGACGATTGCGTAAAATCGAACAGTTAACTCAAGTGATTAATCAACTAAGAAAAGAATAACAATACACTTGAGATAAAAGAGTCTTCCCTATTATTAGCTTCCCAAAATATATCTGAATAATTTTCGACCAGCTGAAATAATCTATGCCAACTCCAGAGTCAAACTACAGCTGCTCAGTTAATAAGTGATACCCAACAGAAATAATATATGCCAACTCTAGAGTCAAACTACAGCTGCTCAGTTAATAAGTGATACCCAACAGAAAATATACGCAGTGCCAAATTCTCCCAGTCAAAAATCACTCCAATAGATGAAGGTTCAGTGCAAGCGATTTCCAAAATAACTACTGCAGAAATGTGACTCTTCCAAGACTAATATAACACGCATGTATACGCATAAGCAAGAATTCTTCCAGTCGTGTGCTACTTCAACATCCAATATTAAAAACAAAAGCCAACAACAAAACACGCATCTACCATAGGCACTCACGTACACACACCAAAGGCACTCACCCACACATACATTCACCAACCAACCGTAGGTCTATTTTTCATACTCACCAAAGAAAACACCATCATATCTTTTTAAGAAGTTCACTTAATTCCTAATGAAATTTACAGCAATACCCCATCTTCCACTGAATTCACGTAAATCAATTTCATTCATCCTCAAACTTCCAGCATACCCTTTTTGATGCTACATTCACGTTAGGCAACTTAATTCAAAACAAAATTTCTAGCAATATCCTTCATCGAATTCACATCTATGCAAGATAGAATTCTATTTTATCTAGAACATTATCCAACTAGTTCTTTCAAATCCAAGATAATAAAAAATATGCCAATTTATAAAAATATGCCAAAATAAAATAAATAGATATATACAACATATATCTAACAATCTCTCCCTTTTTGGCATATTTGTCACAAATATGAATCTCTCCTAAAATTACATAATCGGACATATAGAAATTGAATATACAATCCAAGAACTCCCCTTTAATGTAATATGCCCTAATTCAAGTCAACAAATGCAGTAGTGAATCACAAATTCACAAGTCAATAAAACACAAAACAAATTCTACAGTTATGATCTTATCACAAAACAAATTCAGTAGTTTTGATCTCAACACAAAACAAATTCAGCAGTTTTTATCTCTCCCCCTTTGAGACAATATGTGCCAAAAAGTTGAATTTAAGAAGTGCCGGGAAAACGGAGAACTCATTACTTCAACATAGATCTGAGCAATCACAAAATCAAATTTGAACTTTTTAATAAACAAAGTTTTGTCAACGTTACCTTGTTTATAGCCTTGCCTGATGAGAAATTGTGTGAGCCTTTCGTACCAAGCTCTTGGTGCTTGTTTGAGACCGTAAAGGGCTTTCTTTAGCTTAAAGACATGATCTGCATAGGTTGAATCGACATATCCTTTTGGTTGCTCTACATACACTTCTTCCTGAATAAATCCGTTTAAAAATGCACTCTTTGCATCCATCTGATAAAGCTTAAACTGCTTCACACATGCTATGCCCAATAACAGTCTGATAGACTCAAGTCGTGCCGCTGGTGCAAAAGTTTCGTCAAAGTCTATTCCTTCCATTTGAAAATATTCCTGAGCTATTAACCTTACTTTATTTCTGGTTACATTACCCTTTATATCTGTTTTATTTCGAAGCACCCATTTTGTTCCAATCACATTAGTATCCAGTGGTTTTGGCACTAATTCCCATGCATCATTTTGTACAAATTGAACTAATTCATCTTACATAGCTTTTGTCCATAACTCATCTTGTAGGGCTTCTTTAATGTTCTTTGGCTCGAATGAAGATGTGTAGCATAAGTATCCTACAAGTTCTCAATAATCAACCATTTTTCTTTCCTTTGGTTTTCTTCTTTCACTAACTTCTCCAATAACGTTTTCTACTACATGATTTCTTCTAATTCGAGAGGGAGAATCATGGTTCAAATCAGCTTCTCTCGAGTTTTGAACATTTAAAAGGATAGTTTCCGCATCTAGTGTTTTGGTTGATTCATCATCTGAAATAACTGACAATTCTTCAATTAATGCAGTTACCTCCTCATCAGTAACTAACCGCAAATTTGGGCACTTTTTAAATCTTTTCTCGTTGCTTGTTTGAGCTGGTTCTAAGGGTTTGTTGTGTAGATTTTCTTCTGCCACTTGACTATTTAACAAAGATACATCATCTATCACAACATTTATGGACTCTAACACTTTCTTGGTTCTTTGGCTATACATTCAGTAAGCTTTACTGTGTGTTGAATAACCAATGAAAACCCTTCATCACTTTTGCTCTTGAATTTTCCAAACTGTTCCCAATCTCTAAGAATATAGCACTTACTACCACAAATATGAAAGTAACTCACATCAGGTTTCTTTCCCTTCTAGAGTTCATAAGATGTCTTGTTCAAGATGCTTCGAAGATAAACTCTATTATATATGTAGCATGTTATTTTAACTGCTTCAACCCAAAATCGCATAGATAGTTTACTTCCAGTCAATATAGATCTAGCCATTTCTTGAAGTATTATATTTTTCCTTTCGGTAACTTCATTTTGTTGTGGAGTTTTAGGTGCTAAAAATTCTTGTATGATACCGTACTCTTCACAAAAGTCATTAAAGCTTGTATTCTCAAATTCTCTTCCATGATCCAATCGAATTCTCAATATAGTCATATTTTTCATATTCATGACCTGCACATATAGGCTTCTAAAAGCCTTGAAAGCATCTAATTTTTCTTTCAAAAATGATACCTAAGGATATCTCGAATAATCGTCAACACAAGTTAAAAAATATCTCATTCCACTAATGCTATCTTATTGTGTTGGACAAACCAAATCCATGTGAATTAACTCAAGTATGAGTAAAGAGGTAACGTGTCTAATCTTTTTATGTGGCACTTTAATTTGTTTACCCATTTGACATGTGCTACAAATTGATATCCCTTCTTTATTTATTTTGGCTAGACCTTTCACTACTTCCAATTTTGTCAACTTGTTAATGAGATCAAAATTTGCGTGCCCAAGCTTTTGATGCCATAAATTGATGTCATTGTCATGTGTGGCTGATTTACAAGTGGTCATGACCTGCAATATGTAGCAATTGTCGACTGATAGCTTGCCGCTCACAAGACATTCTCCTTGCTCATTTAGCACCCTGCGTTCATCATTTGTAAATTTAACTAACAAACAATCATCACAGAGTTGACTTATACTAACCAAATTTGCTTTCAGTCCATCAACATGGAGTACGTTCTTGAAGGAAGGCAAACTGTCCACACATAGTGTTCCTCTACTAATCACCAAAGCCCTCTTTCCGTCTCCAAAGGTCACATGACCATCCACACAACTTTGATAATTGGTTAAGTAATTCTTTTCCCCTGTCATGTGTTGTGAACATCCACTATCAAAATACTAATCATTTTGCAAAGTTGCTTTCATCAATTTGAGAACCACGAGAGCTTGCAATTCACTCTTTTTCACCTAACTGGATTTCGGTATTGAGAGCTGATGTTGAGATTTTTGTGAGGGATGTAGAATTCTCCGACCTTTTCTTCTTTCAAACAACATCTACAGTAACTGGTAACATCATAACCTTATATGCTCAATAACTGCGCAAAAGTGACACGTGGGTACGAATCTTTGAGTCTTTCTTAATGTTTCTTCTCCTCGAACAGATATGGACATATTATTCTTTTCCTCATTCACCTTAAAGCACTCTCCCATATAACCAATGCCTTAAAGATCTCTTTTCACTTTACCAATTTCTATTAACTTTTCTAGTTTTTCTGTGCTACCATTTAACATTCTCAAACCCTTTTTGGTACTTACTAATCTCATTCTATCTTTACCAAGCTCATCTAATGCCAACTTCAATTTATTTTCTAACCCTTTGATAATATTCTTCATGGAGAGATTTTCTTTCTTCAATCTTTTATTCTTTCTACACGTATTCACCCATTTTTCATACATAGCTTTGTAAGTCTTGTAAAGATTTTCCTTTTTATCATCTAAGCCACTTTCATCATTGTCATAATTAGATATTGGGTCTTGAGCTGAGTTATTTACGTTTTTCTAAAAATTTTCCGATTTTTCCTTTTTACATCTTCAGTTACTTTCTTCTCAGTTACTGTTAAGTAAGTAACTATACTTTTGCTATACAAAGCAACTAACATAACACTACTAGCAATTTCTTCTTCACTACAGTATTCATTCTCGGATTCATTCTCACTCTAAGTGCTGGTAAAGGATTTTCTTTTTCTTTTCTTCAAAGTATTAGCTCATTTGGCTTGAACATGCCCAAATCCTTGACACTCATGACACTAGATTCTTTTCACCTTCCTTTCACCCGTTTGAGCTTTCGCTTGTTGCTTTAAATTGATATTCGATGAGCTCCCACCATATTATCTAAATTTAGGTCTGTCCTTTTTCATTCTTTTCAGCCATTTACCAAAGTTCCATATGAGTAGTACCAAATCTTCATTTTCATCAGATTCATCTTCTGCATCATTCACACCTTTTGCTATTTCAACCTGTAATGGCAGTCCTTTGCTTCTTTCTTCCTTACCCCTTAAAAGATTCATCTCGAAATTTGTAAGCATTCAAATTACTTTCTCTAATGACAGATTATTGATGTCGTGGGCCTCCTCTATTGCTATAATTTTTGGAATAAATCTTGGAGGCAATGATCTCAATGTCTTCTTGACAAGTTTCAGATCGAAATATTTCTTTCTGAGTTGATGTGCCTAATTTGCTATATCTTGCAATCTTTCATGAAAGTCCCCAATGGTCTCATTCTCATCCATCTTCAGTTCTTCAAATCTTACAGCTAACATCTGTAATTTTGACGCTATCACTGATTTGGATCCTTTATGAATAGTTTGCAAAGCATCCCACGCTTCTTTGGCCAATTCACAAGCTGATATCATTGAGAAACGTCCTTTGTCAACAGTACTAAAAATTGTATGCATTGCTTGTGAGTTTCTAAGCACACTTTCTTCTTTGGCTCTTATCCATTCAACTGAATCTTTTCAAACTGTCTCTCCTTTGTCATCAATAATCATCGGATACGTCCACCCATGTACTACCGAGTGCCAAGCTTTTGAGCCCTGAGTTTGGATGAAGATTCTCATACGTGCTTTCAATGCAGAATAGTTAGATCCATTCAATAGTGGTGGTCTGGTGATTGAAGCACCCTCTCTTGTACCATGTTCGCAAAACTAGGATTTGCACCGACTTACTACCAAGTTCTGAAATGGTAACTCGCTCCAATACCAATTGAAAAACTGTATAGGTTAAATGTTTCACAAACTGTCCGATTTTACGTGATCGTCTCTGACACAAATAAAAATAAAATTCAATTAAAAGAAAAATAACAGATGGCACCAGAAATTTGGTAACCCAGTTCGACATTCCTTACCTAGGTCTGTGGAGCTCTCACCCAGATAAATTCTTTCACCGAAGTACAATAGAATAACCCAAGACTTTACTGAACTGACACCACTTACCCCTTGATATTATCTCTCAACATCACTTCTAGTGAAAGTTTTTTACACCTAATAACATGACCAACTAGTATTAACCTCGTTAGAGGATTTTTCTCTACTACACTTAATGAAAGACAATTACTAAAAATAACACAAGTGATTAATCAACTAAGAAAAGAACAACAATACACTTAAGATAAAAAAGCCTTCCCTCTTATTAGCTACCCGAAATATATCTGAATAATTGTCGATAAGCTGAAATAATCTGCACCAGCTCTAGAGTCAAACTACGGCTGCTCAGTTAATAAGTGATACCCAGCAGAACATATAAGCAGTGTCAAATTCTCCTAGTCAAAAACCACTTCAATAGATAAAGGTTCAGTGCAAGTGATTTTTAAAATAATTACTACAGAAATGTGACTCTTTCAAGACTAACATCACACACACGTATACGTATGAACAAGAATCCTTCCAGTCGTGTGCTACTCCAACATCCAATATCAAAAACAAAAGCCAACAACAAAACATGCACAACCACAGGCGCTCACGCACACACACGCATTCAACAACCAGTCATAGGTCTATTTTTCACACTCACCAAAGAAAACACCATTGTATCTTTTTCAAAAGTTCATTTAATTCCCAATGAAATTTACAGCAATAGCCCTTCTTCCACTGCATTCACGTAAATCAATTTCATTCATCATCAAACTTCTAGCAATGCCTTTTTTATGCTACATTCACGTTAGACAACTTAATTCAAAACAATTTTCCAGCAATATCCTTCATCAAATTAACATCTATGTAAGATAGAATTCTATTTTATCTAGAACATTATCCAACTAGTTCTTTTGAATCCAAGATAATAAAAAATATGCCAATTTATAAAAATATGCCAAAATAAAATAAATAGATATATACAACATATATTTAACACATCTTATAGACAGAGAAAAATGCAGCAAAAATTTGATTGAGTGATGAAATTCAAAGAATCTTAATGTCAGGCTGAAATAATTGATGATTCAAAACAATTGTTTAAAAAATGAAAAAAAAAGGATGTAATGTTCACTAGATGATTGATGAATCAAATCGGAATTGAAAAAAAAGATCCAAATCAAAATCAGATTCTTCGAAATTTAAAAGAAACAAATTAATTTGATTAAAAAATTTACTCACAAAAATTGATTGCATAAAGTAGAATAAAATTTTGTTACTTTGATACCATGTCAATGTTTGATGTTTTCAACCTCCATGTCTGTTCTAGTAGAGAAAAACAAGCAGTAAAAAAGAGAGGGATAATTCCATGCAGAGAGAATGAGAGAGAATCTTGTGTACTTCATTCCATTGATTGATATGTGCAAGAGAGATATATCTACAACTCGTATGCAACAAAAGAATAAATAAAAAACTTCTAACTCTCAAATCAAGAAAACAACTTAAACAGACTAATGCAAACGGAGATTGGAGAACGATAAATTAATGAGTTAGAATTGAGTTTCCAACGTTTATGAATTACTTAAAATTAGATTGATTTTGAATGCGAACTAAATTTCATTAGTTTCTAAACTAAATTTGAGTAGTCAAACTTTCTGATTGCCATTCCCAATTTTATCTCTTCTGCATGTATATTTTCCAGTATCAAGGCTGTAATAAAATAGGGAACATTCAATAAATTATTTGATGTGGAAGCTCATAATGCTTGTCTTACTTGAAGCCACTATCTTTTTAGCTAGCGAATAAGTAAATTATGAAAATTATATTATAGCTTCTCATTTAATGAATTAATGATTTAAAGTTAATATTAAAAAATAATTTAAAAGATATGCTCAATTCGTCGAATTGAATTTCAAAACTTGAAAAGCTGCTTCACTGCTAATTACACCTAATCACGCTAAGGAGTGAGTCATATCGTATAATTGTGCTCTCATATGTACTGATATTTTCGTTAGACCGAGACATCACATTCACAAACTGCTTCTCTTGTCCATTCTCAAATCATATGAAGCAAGAATGAGCTCAGATCTAGAACGACAGAATCAAAGCGAGTGACATGTGGTTACGTCACCGATCAAAATAGGTAAAACCTTGTTGCATCAGTTACTGTCTGTTTGGTTGCTGTCTTCAAAATGCAGAGACGGAATGAAACAAAAATTTAGAGACAAAACAGAACAAAAATTGAAAACAGTAAGCTGTTTGATTATGAAGCACAGAACAGAAAAAATTGTCTTCGTCTGGAGGACCAAATGTGTTTGGTTGCAATGAACAGAACAAAAAAATAGTGTCAATGACGAAAATACCCCTACAGTATAATATGATTGAAAATATGTAATTCATTGATTATTTTATAATTGTATCAATATTTATTTTAAGTGTATTTGT